>JAODAL010014132.1:0-88540 GCA_025379985.1 Phyllomedusa bahiana
GGTTTTAAAAAGCACATGTTTCTGAAATCACACCATTGCAGGGCCCTTTAGCCTTTATCTTTGTTACTGTGTTTTACTAACCGGTAAGTAGTTATTATTTTATAATTATCCATTTTTAATGCAACAGATGTGTATGTACGTAGCCATGTTGATTACTGCTGATATTGGAAGTCCCCTTTAAATGTCTCGACCTTGTTTCCCCAAAAATAAGACATCCCCTGAAAATAAGACCTAGTTCATTTTTTTGATGCAATTCAGAGTTTGGCTGCTTATGCTGATGTTTGTGATGAAATCACTACAATATATTAATACATGCTGATTCTTGTTCATCACTAAATGTGAATTCTTGTTCATGGAAAAATAAGACATCCCCTAAAAGTAAGTCTTAGCTCATCTTTAGGAGCAGAACTTAATATAACACACTGTCATATTTTTGGGGAAACAGGTTACCTGTATAAATCAGCAAACAGAGGTCTCTTTAATGACTTTAAATAATAAATTAATTTAACTATTATGTTATTGCATAGTCTGAGTATGTGTACATGAGGCTGGCTATGTGAAGTTAAATGAACATTGTGCTGTCACACAAGATACAGTCCATAGATACACATGGCAATGTTTTTTGGTCAGCTGAGGGTTGCAAGTCAAGCTCAAGATACATCTGGTGATGGAAAACTGCAGCTGTTTCTTTATAGCAGCATTCTGGCAAACAGACGGACATCCTAGACTTGGGGCCTCCTTTGTGACATCTTCATACCAACGAGGCAAATGGAAAATGGTTGTTTCATGAATGATAACGAATAAGGCGTTATTTAGGAAATCTTAGTGGGTGGCACCTGTATTGCTCAAACTTAAAGGGGTTGTCTCACTACAAGGATTGCTTTTTATGTTAAAGATCTTGCAAAAACAAGTCACTCTGCAATATATGTTCATTAACTTACAATTTGCTATTGTATAAATGTATCTTGTTTCATTATGAAGTTTCCTATTTCTTTTCTATCTCCTCTTGTAGGCAGTCCAGCGTTTCCATTGTTTTTCTCTTTACCACAATGCTTCTTGGCTATTCATTATTTTTTTTCCTGGAGAGCAAATTTAGACATTACTAAGCCTTTGTTTTTGGGAGTGGTAAGTTTACGATTTAGTTATTACTATTACTATCACTTAATTTAAAGAGTTATTAATTCCATGGTGCTGTACATTTGAGGGGGGTTACATACAGAAGACCAAACTGTAATAGGAAAGTGTGTTATATATAGTATATCCCAATGACTACGGATTGTTTATGTACACCCTCCTTACCAAGGATCGATTATGTGTATTCCCACTGTCTACAAGCTGGCTCATTTAACTCCAGGTTTTAAACCACTAAAACTCGTTGGGGGTAACAGGTCATCTCCGAGTGGGACATTTGACATAGAGCATGGAGCATTATTTACTTCAAAGGAGGACCAGATCCTCACATGCCCATCCACATCCCCAACATACATTATAATTGGTCAATTAAGGGACACATAAAATTAGGTATTCTTGTACGATCCCTCTTATAACCTAATCAACCAGTCAGGACAACAAATTACTCTTATGAGCTGAGGGGCAGCTCTGAAACTGGAACCGATTGTTCTCTTTATAAAATATGTTTTCCAGGGGAAAACTGCATTCCATTAGCTGAGCTGCGTCTCAACTCCTCCCTTACCCCGGGTCAGACGATAATCTACATTTGTGTTAGGTGTTTTCTGCAATTTATCCCTTTTATTTTGTGATTGTTGCTTGTTTGTCTGTCACCTTATTGTATTTTTCTTTTTGTATCTTCTGTAAGCACTGTACCTTGTTTCTATGAAAGCTTATAACTTTAATAAGTTTGGTCCATGTATGCTCTAAGAATCCATAGCAGTGTTTGGTTAGAGTGTTTTAACCCTGCCAGTGCCGGGGAGCAGTGTTTGTAAGTGACGAATTTCCTTCCCCTCTGATTGATTTCTCATGGGAAGGTGGTGGCAGTGTTTTTTTTGGGTGCGTGAACTGTGTTGGACTGTGATTTATGCTCAATTTTCCACCCGAGTGGAAGGTGAAAGCAAATACGATTGAGTGGAAATAAAAGAACCCCATTACAGTGGTCCCCCCGTCACGTCCTGGTAAGTGTGGACATGACACAAACAAAGTACATAAGCAAAACTAAATGACTAATAGATAGTAGATTGGGATAGATGAATCTGCCCGGAAAGGCTTACAATCTACGAGGAATGAGACAGAAGGTGAGGGGCAGACATGTTTGTGAGGTTGGGTTAGTGACAGCAGGGTTATTTTAGGCTTTAGGCTATCCTGAAGACTTGGTTTTTCAGATCAATTTTGAAACTAGTGAGGTTGGAGAAGAGTCTGATGTGTTGTGGTAGTAAGCTTCAGAGTATGGGGGATGTGTTGGAGAAATCTTGGAGACGGTTTTGTAAGGAGCTGACAACAGGAGAGCAGAGGAGAAGGTCCTGTGATGCTCAGAGATTTCGTAAGAGGAGATATCTGGAGATTGAGGTTGGGATGATTGGGGGGAATAGGTTATGGAGAGCATTGTAGGTAATGGCTAGTAAATTAAACTAAATTTTCTGGGCAATTGGTAGTGAAGGGATTGGCAGGAGATGGAAGAGACAGAAGAGTAGTGAGAAGAGAGGTGGATCAGTCGGGCAGCAAAGTTGAGGATGGCCTGAGTGTTAGACGGGAAGCCAGGAAGAAGGATATTGCAGTAGTCTAGGTGGGAGATGACAAGGACTAGCATTTTTGTAGCATCAAAGTTGAGGAATGAGCAGATTCAAGAGATATTTTTCAGATGGAGGCAGAGGTAAGATGTATGTGACTTGAAGGACTGGGATGAGTCAAAAGTTATCCCAGGCTAGCGGACTTGCAGGACTAGTGAACGTGTAGAGCCTTTAACTGTGATAGATAAATTAAGTCGGGAGGGGGGGGGGGTGTAGAATGGGATTGTGGGAAGATGTAAACTTGTTTTTCTCTACCTTTTAGTTTTAGGAGGTGGGAGGAGTAGAAAGAGGATATGGATATTTTCGGACCCTGGACAGCATAGTTAATATTTAGGCTGAATATGTAAAGTTGGGTGTGGTCGCCATACCTGTGGTACTGAAAACTGTGTGACGGGATTAAACAGGTCAAGAGTGTAAATAGAGAAGAGTAGAGGAACCAGACTGACCCCTGAGGGTCACCCACAGAAAGAGGAAGTGGCCATGCCTGTTATGCCAAGAGATGAGAGGATTTGTAGCAGGAGTGAGTGGACGACAGTGTCAAAGGCAGAGGACAAGTTGAAGAGGAGACTTTACAGGTAGTGAGGATGTATTTTGATAGTAGAGAGGAGAGTTTGTCATGAGTAACCAGGGAGAAGCAGGTTAAAGTATTGTGCAGATACAGTATATAGGTGAGCGGTGGGGACTGTGGGATGAAAATCTTTCAGATGAGGTTAATCTTATTTAAGAAGTGTGTGGCAAAATCATCTGCTGTGATGAGAGATGTCAGAGGGGGTACCGGTGCATGGAGTAGAGAGTGTTGAATAGTTGTTTAGAGTTGTGAGACAGAAAAGATATGAGAGTGGTAAAATAACCCTGTTTGGCAGAAGTGAGTGCAGATTTGATGTTGAAGAGCGTTTATTTGATTGATGCAGTCTTCACTGAAGTGTTTTTTTCCTGCCTACATAGCTGTATGGGGATTTTTAAAAGCGCTGAAGATACGATCGTTCCTGCAGCTTCATAGGCAGCAATAGAGAAGACGAGCTGCAGTCTCCACAGCTCGTCTTCTCTCTGCTCGTCTTTCCACGCGGGCGTATTATACAACATGCTGTATAATACGCCACCGCTTTTAGTTTTTTTGCCGTCTTCCCATACAATTGTATGGATGATGGCAAAAAAATGAGAAGAGACCGTGGTTTTTGAACAAAGCGTGACGAAAACTGCGGTCCTGCATCGGAAACAAAATGGCCGCTTTTAGGCCGTTTTTTGTCAGATGCAGTGGAGACAAAGCCTAATAACTATAAGGGAATGTTCACACAACTAATATTTCTGGTGATTTTGCAGATTTCTTCAGTTTTTTGCCGCTGTTTTAGATATGGATTGGCCCCATTTCAATGCAGCTAATCTGTGTCTCTGCTCCAACCGATATAGAATTTGACACGATAATGCATGAAAGATGTGACATTTCCCTTCTTTTTTCCTGCATTATGGATTTCAAGTCCGTGATGCAATTCACAGTGTGAACTATGGCACAGATTCCCTTTGTAAAGACTGGAATGAAGAACTCGTGTAGTTTTCATGCAAAATCTGTGTCAGAATCCACATGAGAATTATGTGTAACCAGACTACTCAAGGAAATTAGGTTGCTGGTTGAAAGTATAGATTAATGCCTCAATTATAAGCAACTAGGGTTTCTATCGAGTGCAAACTACCAAAGATCATAATCTCACAAATCCTTCTATCACACAGGTGGAGAGGTTTTGGATGCAGAGCAATATTGTGGTATGTGCCCTGGCAGGACATGGCTTGGCTTTATTGATGGGCACCATAAGAACCAAAATGGCAAGCAAAAACTTTGTTCTCTACATAGAATGGATTTTTACGTTTGCAGTTGTTGCTCGGCATATGCACACTAACTACAGGTAGGTCTTTTTTAAAGTTTTACGCATAGGCCCTAGGAAATCTTTTTGGGATCATGCCCGACAGATAGTGGGGATTTTGATTGCCGTAGGATACAGATTAAAGGGAACCTGTCACATTGAACAGGCTATCTGATCTGCGGGAAGGAGGAGCTGAGCAGATTGTTATATACAGTAGTTCTGTGGGAAAGATTCTGTAAAATTGATTTTTTCATTAAAGGGGGAAGTGTCATCAGAAAATTACCTTTTTTTAAATTTTGTTTTTTTAATATTTTTAAAAAGAATTTTTGGTTGTTTTTTTAAATTTCCTTTATTATTTAAATGTTTTAAAAAAAGTCTGAAACCCTGCAGTTTTCACTTTTCCCACTGGGGCCTTTGTTATAGTCTGGCCCCTTTGTTCTGTAGGGAAAAGGAAACACAAAAAGGGTGACCTCAAGATAGGAACCAAATCCACCAGTCCATGGGAGATTTAGCCCCCCCTCCCTGCCACTGACTTCTTCCCAGATCACGAGCATGCCTAGAAAGCCCCCTATGAAGTCAAGGGGTTTGATCCTGTTCACAGGCTGCTATGCCGACAGCTGTAAAGCATCTTAAAATGCTGTTAAAAGAGCTCAGGCAAGATGCTCACCCCCATAATCATATACAGACGACAAAATTGAAAAATATACAATCACAAAATAAAAACACTAAAAACAAAAGGACATGTCTGTATCTTGTATTAATTAGTAAAAAAAAAAAAAATGGTGATAGATTCCCTTTACATCTCTGCTTATTTTGGGTTAAGGAGTCCGGGGGCGGGTTTTTTTGTGATTGTTATACGCTCTGTTAACACTAAAAAGGAAAAGGTGTTACTCGCTAAAAAGACCCGCTATGGACTCCTTACCCCAAATCAGCGAATTTTTTTTAAAATTAAAGAAAATTTCAGGGTTTGTAAAAAACTATTATATATAATCCTTTCAATCCCCCTCTCAATAACACCTGTCTGCAGACAGATAGCTGTTTGGGGTGAAAATTCCCTTCCTTTAAAAGGGACCTGTCAATAGTTTTTGCACCCCTTGGAGGGCAGAAAAAGCTAGTGTGACCTGTGTTCCAGGGCTGTGCCCCCTTTTTCTGTAAAATTTCACAGTTTTTTGAGCATTTTACCCCCAAATCTTATTCTGGCAGGGTTACCCCCCCAAAAAAGGCTAGCCCCCCCCACGACAGTTTATTCACTGTTTTACCTATTCAAAGTAATAGGTTTATCAATTGAGGGGGGCGGGGCTAGCATCCGATTGGCCGGGTTTGTAACAAACTGACTCTGAAGGACTCTTTGAATGACTCTTCTGGCTGAAAACTGCAGATTTGAGCATTAAATACTCTAAAACTCCAGCATCTTACAGAATAAGGGGCACAGCACTGGAAACAGCAGGTCTGACACTAGCTTGTGCTGCCCTCAGCCAGAGGGGGGCATAACCTATGTGACAGGTTCTCTTTAAAGGTCCAGGATTGAGCAGTCCTGTGCCCTATGGTACAATTTTGTGGACCCACAGGTTTGAACTTTTCTTTTTTAATAAATAACTCTTCCCATTTCACACTCTTTCTAGTATTTGTGACCAAAGCAGCAATTATGTGGTAGACAAATTTGCAAGGAACATTTTGTCTTCAATGCCCCAGAATGCTATCATTTTACTGAGAGGTGATCTCCCGGGAAAGTCGTTGCGTTATCTTCATTATTGTGAAGGACTTCGTCCTGATCTGTCCTTAGTGGATCAAGAGGTGAGTGGAGAGATGGGTCATACATACTGTGCAAATGTGGAACAGCCTTATGCTGGCATTTAGTGGTGATAAGGCAGAGTCAGCAATCTGTTTCGGATGCTTTAGCATATATAAAACCTTGTAAGGCTGCATTTAGTTTAAATGCTACAAAATATCCTAGCATTTAATGGACCACAACCACCTTGAACTCATCAAAATAGACATGTATGTAACTGTGGTATTGGAAGCAAGTAAATAAATACAGTAAGAGGAGTTTCCCATATATGAGGACATCCAGTTAAAGAATAGGCCCACTGGAAGGTTATAAATAGACCTAAGTGTGAACATTGGTCTTACGGCTGCACTACTAAGAATATCACCCACAACTTTGGGAAGTTTGGTCTTCATTAAAGGGGTTGTATCATTACATTAAATGGTCTTCAGAACAAGGGGACAGTGAAAACAAGTAACTTTGCAATTGGATATCATTTTCAGAGCTGTCTTGTTATCACAGGATCCCTTATCTTCGTTTTCTGTAAACACTGTTCCCCAGTGCCGGTCGGATTCCGCCTCGTTGTATGTGATTGGCTGCCGGCGGTACTAATTTACATTGTGCCGGCCCCCGGTCGTATTGACGGGAGCGCGCATTCCTGCGCATGCTCCATGATGCTGACCACATGTGTATTGTATATTGGTTGCAAAGAGATTCTGGGCATGCAGAGGAGTCCGGAATGGTTTAGTGAGCAAGCGGATTCTGTCATCGGTGTCAGTGAGGCTTGACATACGGCAGCGAGTGACTATGGTGTGAGAGAGAAATATGCGGGGTTTGCTCTGTTCACTGACAGGAATCAGTAGTAGTTGCAGGGTTTGCTCTGTTCACTGACAGGAATCAGTAGTAGTTGCGGGGTTTGCTCTGTTCACTGACAGGGAATCATAGTAGTTGCGGGGTCTTTGCTCTGTTCACTGACAGGAATCAGTAGTAGTTGCGGGGTTTGCTCTGTTCACTGACAGGAATCAGTAGTAGTTGCGGGGTTTGCTCTGTTCACTGACAGGCATCAGTAGGAGTTGCGCGTTGTGCTCTGGTCACTGCCTGGTATCAGTGGGAGTTGTGAGGTTTGCGTGCGGGGTTTGCTCTGTTTACTGACAGGAGTCAGTAGTAGTTGCGGGGTTTGCTCTGTTCACTGACAGGAAGCAGTGGTAGGTGGGACATATGCGTGCAGGGTTGGTCACTGACAGCGATCAGAGGTCCTGCAGCAGAGAGAGAGTTCTTGTGCAGTCCCATGTAAATACAAACAGATAGAGCGTATAGTTTTGTTCTGCAGATCTTTAATGGTCAGAGGTGTAATAATCTGCAGGATATATGACTGTGTGTGAGACAGAGAAAAAAAATCACTCATCTCTCCCAGAATCCTGAATGTCTAATGCCCATTCTAGTTACAAAGTATGTAGAGAGAGTGATAAATGTAGATATACACTATTGAGTTACACTTTTCACTTACAATGATTCCTTAGTCTCCAACAGCTGAGAATCTCTCACTAGCCCCCCTCTTCCCCCTCCCCAGTTCACACAGAATGAATCCTCACGTGCACACTTTGGGGCGTGTCTGCAGAGAGAGAAGATACGCCCTGCTGGGAGGAGAAACTCCCCTCCGTTTCACAAGCTCTCCTTAGCAACCAGTATAAACGGCTGCCAAATGATGAAACGATAAAACCTCTTTAAGCTTCCCCCAATCTCTATAATCCTCTAAAAAATCTGCTCAATAATAACTGCTGTATACATTAACCAGTAGGATGTCACTTATTACTTCTGATGATGTCCTCATGGGATTCCCTCCATCATCAGCCTGTCCTTGTTGGTAAGTTAGTTCTGTGAAAACTTTAGTCAACTATTTGTGGTCTTAATGACTCTTCATTTTTTCTTTTTTGGACATTTTTTTATGCATAGTTGATTCTTAAACCTACAGACTATAGGTGAGTGCCATGTTGATGGGTGATCAGCTACCTGCTTCTTTGTGGCCAAGTTCAAAGGCACATTGGGGAACACTAAATATGTTTTTTCCCTCCCAAAAGCCCATTTTTAAATCATTTGGACTCCTCAAACATTTTATGACTGATATGCCATACCATGTCTTTTATCAGAACACTTTAATTCTAGATTTTGATACGTCCATTAAATGCAATGATCTTTGGTTCGTTTAAGCCATTTAGCTTGTACCTGCTTCTTGTGCAGATGATGACATATGGATGGTATCTACCAAAGACAGCGAAACACTTGGCAGGCGTCCATTTTCCTGGCAACAAGTGGAATCCAGTGGCAGGAAAACGTCCGGATGGAACGGTTACCTTTAACCTACTGAATTTTCTTAAAGTAAATGAAAAGTAAGAGTTGAGTGTTTTGTGGTGAGTTTGTCTAAATTCTGTAAAGGGCATCTGGATAGTGAGCTCTTTTATCGTTGTTGATGAGCAGAATGGGGGTAGGACATGACGTAGTATACAAAGACAAGAAGAGAGTCATTGGGGCAGATTTATAAATGTGAAGCCTATGTCTACACAGCTTAAGTTAAAATGCCGCAAAAAAAGGTGGTTGGATTTCGGATTCCTGCTGGCTCTGTACATTGAGGCTACGGGAATTCGATGATAATCCAGCAGAAGATAGAACATGTTCTATCTTCAACTTGACAGCTGGCAGCTTCAGTAGAAAACCCATACTGTGTAGACTACAGCACAGATTTTCTATTAGGGTCTACACATCACTGGTTATAGTCGGATTTTCAGCAGATTCTAAATGCTGAATCCAATGAGAATCCAGTGCTGTGTAGACATAGCCTTATTCTTGGACAGTCTTACAATGCAAAGTATTGGTAAATTCGGTGCAGGTTTAGACTATCCAGTTTAGGTTTACACCTCCTATTTGTTGGCTTACATTATGCCTCTAATTGCATAAAAATTTTGGCACATTTATATGCCGCATATGTCATTCCAAGCAACGCCCCCATTCCACTAGGCCCCCCCCCTCCTCCGGTTTCAGATTCATTACAAAGTGCTGCAGGTACTTTATAATGCGCCTAATGATGGAGAGTGCTTGCTCATACATCGAGCGCACAGGGCTGCACCAGTTTTTCGGCTGAAAGGGCACTAGAATACTGGCGCAAGCCCGTAAATACATGTTGCCTGTGATGAATGTGGTGTAATGCACATTCTGGCTCAATTACCATAATAAGTATGTCCCATAGTCTTAGAATCATCTGAAAGACATGTCCTGGGGTTTTCCTGTGTGTGTATAAAGATGTGTGGGTTTTCCTGTGTGTGTTTAATGCCTTCTCTTGATACCCATTTCAAAAACAACGACCATTTGTCGAATAAAACTACAGTGGTTGTCTGGCTACATTTTTTTGATAATTTTTTTGGCATACTGCTACCATTTTAAAATTAAAAAAAAGTTATACTTACCTCAGATTCAGTGCTGCGGCGTCCTCGCTTTCCACTGGTTTTGTGCTACCTTCCGGTCTTGATCCGAACAGAACATCATCGCTACAGACGCTGATTAGCTACAGAGGTCACATGCCATTGAATGACATCACCGTTTGGAAGTGAGCACTCCAGTGATATCAGCCAATGGCACGTGACAACTGCAGCCAATCGGCAACTGCAGCAGTGATCTGTTCCGATCAAGACCAGAAGGAATAATATTAATATTACTACCGCTGTATAAAGCATTGGTGCGACCTCACTTAGAATATGCTGTTCAGTTCTGGGCTCAGTTTATAGAAAGGATGTAATGGCGCTAGAGAGAGTGCAAAGACGAGCAACCAAACTTACAAGTTTATATAAATATATATAAATGGTCCCTACAAAAAGTATAGGGAAAAACTATTTCATGTAAAACCCCCTCAAAAGACAAAGGGACATTGCCTTTGGCTGGAGAAAAAAAGTATTCAATTTCCAGAGGAGAAAAGTGTTTTTCACTATGAGAACTGTAAATCAGTGGAATAGCCGCCCGAGGAGCTGGTCACAGCAGGAACAGTTGGGAGTTTCAAGAAAGGCTTAGATATCTACCTGAAACTAAAGAATATTAATGCGTATGTAGCTATGTAAAATTCTAGATCCTGTCTGATGGGATCTCTGGGATCAGACATGAAATCTTCCTTAGAGCAGATGGGTTCTTGCCTTATGGGTTTCAAAGCCTTCACCAGTGGGGAAACTAGGCTTCAACTCCTTATCTCCCTTCACCCACATTTTCCCCACCCTTGGTTGAACTTGATGGGCATATGTCTTTTATTCAACCGTACTAACTATGTAAGAAAACTGACGGAAAGTGAGGGCACTGGATTTGAGGTGAGAAGAAGATGAGTATAACTTTTTTTTTTTTTTTTTTTAAACTGGCAACAGTATGCTAATAATAATAAAAAATGTAACCGGACAGCTAATTTAAGAACCAAGACAGATGACAGAGCGTCAGTGTTTGAAAATTGTCTTAACTAAATGAAAGATCTTTTGCTGTATGGTCTGTTTGAACAACTGTAACCACCAATATAGTCTGAAGTGTGTAGAGATGTTACGAGATGGTTGTTCATCTCACCATCAACGTCCTTCTATCTGACATGAATGGCTAACTTCAAGGAGGACCTGAGGCTCTTCCTAAAATGCCTGTTTTAATAAATACTTGCGTTCCCTGAAACATAAAGTAGCATCTTTCCTCAAATCTCTGTTCGGTGGCTCTCTTGTTATTTTGCCTGGAAAATCATTAGCAAAATTTGGCCCAGTCTAACATTGCCCAATCAGCGCTGACAGTCAGTATATGCAGGGACACATCTCTGAAAACTGGGAATGGTAACACCCATCTGACAGATTCAGGAATACATTTCTAAGAGGAATAACAGAGGAACAGCACAACCCGGAGCTATAAGAGAAGATGCCTCAGAATTGTTATATCACAGGGAACACAAGGATTTACTTAACCAGAAAAGTCAGGAGATGTCAAAGGTCCTCTTAAGGCAAACAGTGGTAATCTATAAGCAAACCTGCCTACAGGTATGGAGTATGGCTGCAGAGCCACCTCAGGCTAAGTAAAGCATTACACGTTTCTCATTAAAAACAATACAGCCCCAACATTTGTCCTGCATATATCATAGAGAAGAAGGATCGGGCACACTGAATTGCTTTGCTTAATCCTGTTGTGGGAGATGTCTGGTGGCAGCCTACTTCCCTTTGATAACACATGCATGCTCAGCTAAAGCAAGCATGCCTGCGTATGGGAAGTTTGTTGGGAATTTGTGTTGGCAGAATGAGGTATATGGACACCCAAAGCTCAAGGTCCTTAACAAAGTACCCCTATAAGGTAGCAGAGAATTTTCTGATACTGTTGTTGAAAATCATATTTCTGAATCGGACATACTCTTTAAAGGGGTGTTCCAACAAGTGCTTTTCGGCACTTAGGTTGGCTCATTCAAGCTAGAAATAGACCATGTTCTGACTGAAGAGGGTGGCGTTTGAAATCCCTCCACTCCCCCATTCATTTCTTTGGGTGTTTCGAATAAAGCTGAGTGAGTGTGCTTGGCACTTAACACATATAGAAATGAATGGGTAGGACGACCGCAAGCGGCGCCCTCCGCAGTCTTTAGCATTGTTAACTCGGAGCTAACTTGTGCCGACCTGAAGCGCTGAAAAGCGCTCATTGGAACAACCCTTTAAGGGGCCAAACAATGCTGGATCACTGAATATTAACAAGGAGCCCATGATTTTTAACATGCGTTTGTTTTCTATGGATTTAATTGAAGCAAAAAATAGGTGGCTGCTCCTGAATGTCAGTTGAATAGCCCAGTAACTCTGGTTGGCCATTCTTGCCCAAATCAGTGGGGTGGGTCAGCACTTATGTTATGGGTAAGCCACAGGGTGCTTTAGCTCTATTGTTTCTATCCAATTCTTTTGTTTTTCTTGGAGATAAGCAGTGCCAAAGGTGTTCTCAGTTGCTTATCTGCCCCCACGTCTTCCGAATCGCATGTATACATATTAAGAAGTAATTTGGCAGTTTCAGGGGTTGTGTTGCTCTGGAGCAGTTTTACAGGTTACAGATTTTCGTGCTGTGCGCTACTGTTTAATTAGTGGATAGAGAAATCACTGAGCCATTAAAATATACATTTATCCTCCATGAAAAGGTATTTTGCAATGCTGAAAAGCTTTTGTGACAGATTTCTTTTGTAAAGTCTTGAATTGACTCTTAAATGTTTGTTTTCATGTGTTTTTATTTTTGTTTCCAGTAGGGATACATTTGTATGCATAGGACTGAATGAAGGGGATCCAACATGGAAGAAAACCCATTCACTGTGGCCATGGGGATGTTGTGAGAAGCTTGTCTCCAAAAATGCTATTTTTAATGCTGCTGAATGGATTATTCTGACTAGCAATCTGTATAACTGGACCGAGGAGTATGGAAAGTACGTGTAGTGCTATGCATTGTTTATTTGCTTCTCTTTACCCCTTTCTACTCGGTGACCTACTATTACATTGTGACAGTAGGCTATGTAAAGGGCTGTTCCCACCATAGACTTTGATGGCATAGGTTATCGCTAGGGTATGCCATCAAAATTTGATAGGTCCAAGTCCCACTTAGGGGACTCGCACCTGGGAAATCGGCCTCCAACAGCTACAGCGCAGAATGGAGAGCCGGTCACACTTGCACACTACTCTCCATTCTGTTCAATGGAAGCCGTAACTTTCAAGTGCCTTCTCTCGAGATAGTTGTGGGTCTCAGAGGAGATCCTAGTGATATGCCATCAAAGTCTATGGTGGGGACACCCTTTAATGCAAAGTGAAACAATAGTGGCTGTTGTAGCATGGGTACCGGAGGTGTACCTACACCATGACTTGTGGGAGCCAGCTGTTTCATACATTTATCACCTTGCTCTAATGGCTAGGGTTGGAGATCACTCCCATGTTGGCTATTTTACCCCTTTGATGCCGCAGTCACTGTTACCATGGCATTTAAGTGGTTAAACATGAAGAGAACTCTTTTTGTCACTTTATTTGGACCCCTGCAACGCGATTATGGCGTTCTGTTGGGTTTCTAGTGCAGTGCAGCCTAATGAAGGCCATATGTGTGATGTAGATATCCTTTCTTTATCCCTATTAGGGGGGTCGTGTAGTTTGTGGTGGGTTCAGCTTCCCTTTCCTCTACGTTGTCTCCTCCCTCCCTTAATGATGTTTGAAATGTCAATCTGTGTATACCCTGGTCCCATTAATGGGCTTTGTGCATGTGTCTCATATGCAGGTGGATGTACTGTGAACGTATGATGCTGATGTTTTTGTGCAATGGGAGTGTATGTTCCTGTAATTGAAGGATCATCTCCTAATGTAGTGCTTTTCTCTTTGATGGGTGTAACTACAGCTCCTTGGCCCCCTTCTAGAGATTCTATAAATGGGGCACTTGGAGTTACCTGAGTTAACGGGGAGGAAGACCTAGGCAGGTCAGGATATATTCCTGCAATAGCACTATCTGATGTTTTGGAGGTTTGCAATGAAGTGTCTGCTCGTGTAGAGGTGCTGGTGTCAGGGCTACTTGAAGCATCTTTAGCGAGTGCTACTGTAAGGTCTCTCTTTATTTGAGACCGCATGCTCTGTACTAAGCATGTAAACATGTCATCCTCAGCATCATCTACAATGTTCATTAGCTTTTGTGGTTTATCAATACTTTTTGTGACTGTACCACCATCTGAAGGTTTTGGTGTAGTATCAAGAGGTGTAGCAGTGTCAGTGGTGTTAATGATGGGCTTGTCAGTGTTATCTGAGGTGTCCCCTGAAGCTAACAACTGCGTTTTTGGCTTCACCTATCCAATTGCAAAACATTTCCATTTCTTTCTGTTCTTTACAACAAGAAGCTATCTTCTGTAATGTCTCTAAATCCCATGTACCTTCTTGAGGTAACTCAGGTATACACAATCGCCATTTACTCCAAAAATGATGTATGTCTACCCCATATATTTTTAGCATATGGGTCATAGGACTTCCTCCGGTATATAGGATGTACTTATTCCTATCTGGGGGCACATCAAACTTGTTCTTTCTGCAAGTTGATGACACATTCCCCATGTTTATGAAGTCCTTATTAACCAAGGAATAGTACCCACCTCGTCAGATGGACTAAAACAACTGTTTATAGCCTCCTATAATACCCTTCACTGAGGCACTCCTTGCTCAGTGGACACTTTCTATATTACTTAAAAGAGCATGTGGCGATTGTCTAGTACCTTGTTGTAATCATACAATACAATGACAATTCTCAAATGAAATGTAATAACTTCTACTTCTATGCGAGACTTATTATAGTAAACAGTTATACTAACAGCAAGGAAATATTCATGTGCAAAAATAACGCATATATACAACCAAAAATAGAAGGAAAAAAAATAACAATAAGACAAATTAATGTGCATACACAATGCAAACCAAACCAGTATGAAGTAAGCTAAATTATCTCACCGCTTGAGGGCAGCCGCCCCTAAGGAGAAGAAAAACACAGAGAAGACAAAACAAAACAAAAGCCCAGCCAATAAAAACACTGGATACAAGACAACAAAACAAAGTTCAGTAACAAAACAGATAACTTATTTCACTTTTAAAGCAACACTGCAAATTGTGACAATTTCTTATCTCAACCTTAACTTTTACAGCTCTATAAAACTTTAACTCTAAACTATAAACCAAATTGATACGTGGGAGAGGGAGAATAATAGAGAAACCTCACTCACAGCGATTAACAGGATCCAACACCTTTTTGCAGAGAAGCTATGGATTTGTGTGTGGCAAATGCTCACCGTGCTAGCAGATCCCAGGTTCTCAAAGCAAAGGGGTGCTTGCGTATCCCGTTCTTCACTCTGGTGATAGGTTTTCTGATCCGAGTCACGGCACCAAAATGATGTAGATATCCTTTCTTAGCAACCTCTCTCTGTCTCCCACGGACCTTCAAACATAACAATGCACTGTGATTCTATTCAAAAGATTAGAATGCTTTATTATGGACTGACATGATTTTTTAAAGGGTATAGGCGTGATCATACAGAGAAGGTAGGCATATTACAATCCAATCAAAGATAAGTATATAGCATAAGATATAGGTTACAATCCAATCAGTGTCTTAATGTAAAGATATCATTTAATTATTAAAATCATGACACCTCCCATCTACCAAAAAATAAAAATGAATACTCCTGACATCTGCCTTAGATACACTAATCTAATAACCTTAAATAAGCAGCAGCTATGACCTGTTATTCAAATGCCACGGCCTTCTAGACGTATCTCTAGACCAAATATTATGATGTGAGCGGAACAGAACATGTCCTTGTATCCTAGTCAGAAATTCATATTAGAACAAAGATTTAAGTTTGAAGAAGACAAGATGGATGCCAATAAAATGCTAAAATTATCAAACTTATTTTCAATTCTGTTTCATGTGTACACCTATTGGCTCTTGCCCGAGGCAGGGTCTTGTAAGTTTTATACTGACAGGCATAATAGACTGCAATAATAAAGTATTCTAGTGTATTATAAAAGTGATGAAACAACTGCATGGTAAAGACCAACAGTAAGACTAAAAAATGCAGAAAAAACAGATCCCAAGTTTTTTTAATTGTAAATACCAAAAAATCCCAAGTTAAAAAAATAAAATAAAAGAATTTATAAAAAAACCTTTTTTCAACCGTAAAAAATATGTATTGAGGGGGAGGGGGGGGGCATCTTTAAAAAAACAAACATATGGATACATAAATAAAAATAATGTAATGTGTGACACCAGGGGTGACCTTTATCCTGAATTTGATTTGGGATCTCCATTATTTGATGAAGTGAAATATCATATTGTAGGATTTGCTGTTATTATTTTATCTAATAAAGTAGAGCAATAATATGCTGGTCTTGATGACAGCATTTATTGCATGCACAGGGGAGGGCGCTATTGCATTTAAATGTGCAGAGAAGCCGTTTTGTTAATGAATGTAGGCAGGGCCGGGACGACGGGTAGGCAAAGCTAGGCGGTCACCAAGGACACCATACCTCTGCCTGCCACTAGGGGGCGCAGGTATGGAGCCGGCTCTGGAGCTGAGCCGGCTCCATACATAGCAGGTGCCAGCCAGTCACTGCTGCCACCTTCATAGAGCAGGAGGGACAGCAGTTTACCTTCACCCCCCATGCTTGCTCCCTGGGGGGTCAGGGAGGGAGTAGGGGCAGCAGTGTGTAGTGCGCAGGGGAGGTTGTACCCTCTTCTCACCTCCCTGCGCTGGTCTGACAGCTTCTTGTCACAGAACAGGAAGCTGCCAGAACAGTGCATGCTGGGGAGAGTGGGCGGAGCTTCAGATCTCTCTCCCTAACACTGAGTGTGGAAATAAGAAGATGGGCAGCTCTTCTCACTGGTGAGTGCTTACTAAGTGGGGGAGGAATTAATGCAGAGGGAGAGATGGACTGGAGCAGAGGGAGAGATGAACTGGAGCAGACGGGAGATGAACTGGAGCAGACGGGAGATGAACTGGAGCACAGGGGAGAGATGAACTGGAGCAGGGGAGAGATGAACTGGAGCAGAGGGGAGAGATGAACTGGAGCAGAGGGGAGAGATGAACTGGAGCAGAGGGGAGAGATGAACTGGAGCAGAGGGAGAGATGAACTGGAGCAGAGGGGAGAGATGAACTGGAGCAGAGGGGAGAGATGAACTTGATTAGTGGAGAGATGAACTGGAGCAGAGGGGAGAGATGAACTGGAGCAGAGGGAGATGAACTGGAGCAGAGGGAGAGTTACTGGAGCAGAGGGGAGAGATGAACTGGAGCAGAGGGGAGAGATGAACTGGAGCAGAGGGGAGATGAACTGGAGCAGAGGAGAGATGAACTGGAGCAGAGGGGAGAGATGAACTGGAGCAGAGGGGAGAGATGAACTGGAGCAGAGGGGAGAGATGAACTGGAGCAGAGGGGAGATGAACTGGAGCAGAGGGAGAGATGAACTGCAGAGGGGAGAGATGAACTGGGCAGAGGGAGAGATGAATCTGGCAGAGGGAAGGAACTGAGCAGAGGGAGAGGATCTGGAGCAGAGGGAGAGCTGATCTGGAGCAGAGGGAGAGCTGATCTGGAGCAGAGGGAGGGGAGAAACTGGTGCAGAGTGGGGGGAGGAACTGTTGCAGAGTGGAGAAGGAACTGGTGCAGAGTGGAGAAGGAACTGGTGCAGAGTGGAGAAGAAACTGGTGCAGAGTGGTGAAGTAACTGGTGCAGAGTGGAGAAGGAACTGGTGCAGAGTGGAGAAGTAACTGGTGCAGAGTGGAGAAGGAACTGGTGCAGAGTGGAGAAGGAACTGGTGCAGAGTGGAGAAGGAACTGGTGCAGAGTGGAGAAGAAACTGGTGCAGAGTGGGGGAGGAACTGGTGCAGAAGGGGAGAGTAACTGGTGCAGAGTGGGCTAGGAACTGGTGCAGAGGGGGGAGAGGAATTAGTGCAGAAGGGCACCATTTTTTTTGGGAGGAAGGGCACCATTTTTTAGGAGGGAGGGGGCGCCATTGGCCGTATTTGTCTAGGGCACCAAAATGCCTTGTCCCGGCCTTGAATGTAGGTATGTAGACAAATTCAACCGTTTGTTTGTTTTTTGTTCCAGTCTATCTAAAATTTTAAAAAAAGCAACTTTGCTAATAGTCTTTACAAATATCCTGTTTATGTCAACATCATCTATGAAATCCTTTAGCCCTTGATTAGTAGGACTGTAGGATCATTTGTTTGTTGATCTGTAAGCATGGAGACGCATAGGTCTGCATGGGAGGTGTAGACACAGCAGTAAGATATTTTTAATTGAGATTATTTTACAAGTTGCTTCATATGTGCTGCAAAAATACAGTTGCAAAGATTGGTATTGTAAAATAATAAATATGCTTTGCCTTCCTAACAGGTTTGATCCTTCCTCGTGGGAAGCGGTAGCAAACGAAGAGATGTGGGAGGCAAGGTATGTTTTATTGTGTATTTTACGTGGGAACTGAGGTGACACAACAAGGATCACCCATAACTTTGTAGAGGCTTTCCTTCAATAGACTTTATAGCATATCAATCAGAGAACTAAAAGGGGTGCAAGTGAGTGATTGTCAAATATGGAAGCGATGTACTGGTGATGTGTTGGTCTAAATCCAGCCCTTCAACCTTTCATGGTGTCAAGTTGATATTCCCAAAAAATGTAAACATCTTTAAAGCGAATGTGTCACCAAAAATGATTCATTGTTTAAGTGCCGTTTTTATGTTAAACACAATTTTTAGGAATTTTTATTTTTTATTTTTCATATCACTTTCAATATTTTTTAATAATTCTTAAGTCTTGCAGTTTTCACTTTGGCCACTAGGCCTTGTTTGCACTGCTTTAACAGCAGTCAGAGAGATGCTTTACAGCAGCTTCATGCACATAGGAGCCTTAAGACTGACTCAGTCCCATTGACTTCAATAGGAGAGTTTTCTAGTCATGTTCTGTGACCTGGAAAGAAATCACTGTGCAGGGAGGTGAAAGGGTGAACTGTGACTATCTCCTCTTGTGACTGGTGGATCCTGTGTTATCTATACACATTGGTGTCACCTTTCATTCTAACCCTGTTTATACTGATAATGAGCAGACTACTGAAAATCTCTCTCTACAGAACAGGAAGTGTCAGACTGTTATTAGGCTTAGTGGCCAAAGTGAAAACTGCAGGACTTAAGAATTATTAAAAAATATTGACAGTGATATAAAAAGTTTGTTAAAAAATCAAATATTATTTAAAAAAAATGTGTTTAACATAAAAACGTGAGTTAAACAATAAGTCATTTTTGATGGCACATTCCCTTTAAGTTGTGAGCAAGAATTTAATACATCTGTCCCTTAATTTTTCAGGGTAAAAACTGCTTTCTTTATATTTGACCTTGCTGAGTCTCCACATTTGTCTTCATCTATCAAAACGCAGCTGTACCTCTATTCTTACCAGGTAATGTATGATGGACTTGATTCCAAGAGTTCTTATTTATTTTACATACCCCTGTTTCCCTGAAAATAAGACATAGTGCATTTTTTTATGCAATTCAGAGTTTGGCTGCTTATGCTGATGTTTGTGATGAAATCACTACAGTATATTAATACATGTTGATGTTTTGTTCAACAATAAATGTGAATTATTAATCATAGAAAAAAAAACATCCCCTAAAAATAAGTCTTAGCTCGTCTTTAGGAGCAAAAAATAATATAAGACACTGTCTTATTTTCGGGGAAACAGGGTACTTTATATTTCGTTTCCATCCCCTTTATACAAATATCTGTAGTAGGGTCCACTGTTTCCTGCAGGTCACCTTTTATAATCTGAATACACTGATGCATAAACTACACCGCCTTCTGTGGTACCCTAGGCTGCTGTCTACACTGCTTACCCCTCTTCCTAGCCCTGCTCTTTCTAGAGTGTTTTAGTTGAACAGTTTGGGCAGAAGGTTTTAGAAATCTTCTAACCTCCACCCCACCCCCTTCTTAAAACTGTCCAGTCCCAGCCTACACTTTTGGGGATTAGATTAGTGCTATAACTAAAGGCCCACGTGGCCTGAAACGCGTAAGCGTCTGCTTGTTGCTGTGTGGTTTTTACTTTTGACATATGGAATAAAGCCGATTTTATCCAGAGGACGCTGAACGTCCTCTACAATTAGATTAGTAGGACCCCAGACTCTCTTTTGATGGGTTGCCATGCAATCGTCCTCATATGCTCCTTTGCAATGTGTGTAATGATGCTTGAATTTGAGGGGTTGTTTTACTGTGTTCCTGTAATGCTTTTTAGGTTGCTAGAAAAAAAAGTGATACTTACCTCCCATTCCCCCGCCACTGCTGCTCCGGAGCTCCCAAGGACTTCACTTCTGAGTTTTTGTCTCAACACTGAGGAGAAGCTTGTGATCCATAGTGAGAAAATGGAGGGCGACCCTATCTTGTGTGCCGGGATGAGAACCTGGAAGTAAAGAGGAGCGGATCCTGGAGATCTCTGAAACTTCAGTGGCGGGGGACCTGGAGGCACCACTTTTTTTTTTCCTATTTTTCACCAACATGCCCTTATTTAAATATAATTTTATTAAACTGGACAACCCCTTAAACCAGATTTGTAATGCATTTTAGAAGGTTATGAAGACATCCTGTGCTCACATCTACACATCTGTGAATTGGAACCATCACACTTTTCCTGAAAATCAGTGAGAGGTTGTAAAATCTTTGCTCTGGTTTTTACAATCTCTTATATGAAGTTTTCGATGTCTTGATGACACTGGAATGCAGTGACGATAACCAAAGCATTACATCCAGGCTCAGAGGGTTGTCTCATCATAGGCATTGGTTGTATGTTGTGCAGACTGATGTGAGCCATTCCTCTCTATGATCACTAGAATGAAGTTGCTGTAGTGCTAGGGAATGTCCATGATGGGCCACAACCCTATAATGATGGGACACAAAGCCTTGAGTCCTTGACGCTACGACTGTCCTATTTTAAGAGCGCACTGTGACATTATAGACAAACTAATTATTGTTATGTCGCAAACATCTTCACCCATTTTGCTGTAATATTTTTACGTCTGCTTTACAAACATATATTTTCATTCCTTAGCCGTGCATCACGGTCACGAAAGGCCTCGTTCACACGGCTTATTTCAGAACGTATTTACATCGGATTGCCGATCGTAAATACGTTCTGAAATCAGTTGAAAATCAGTTGCAAATAAGTGGCACTAAGTGTGGCACGTATTTGTAACTGATTTCCCGACGGATTCACCATCTCCATTCATTGTAGGTGGTGAATCCGTCCGGAAATAATTGACATGCACATTGTTTTTCCGTCCGGATTGCCGTCGTCAATCCGCGGCGGCAATCCGGCACGGAAATACGCGTCGTGTGAACAACGAGCCGTATTTTCTATTGAAATCAATAGAAAATAGGCTGTTACTTCTTTCTGACTGATTTGCCGACGGATTGACGATCGTCAATCCGTCGGCAAATCCGCGGCGAAATAAGCCGTGTGAACGAGGCCAAATAGCCCCAACATTGCAACATTTTAAGTAAAATCCCCTTACATGTTTAAAGGGAGCCTGTCACATTGAAAATTCTATCTGATCTGCAGGCAGCTGGTTACAGAGGAGGAGGAGCTGAGTAGGTCGATATACACCACTCAAAAACTAAATGAGACCATCTCTTACCTTTAGATACACTTGTCCAGCTGGTCAATGTTTCAGTAGTCTTTGCACAACTTGCTGATCTCTAACAAGGAGGTTAATGGCAAAATTCACAATAGGTGTTTGATTCCTGAATAACCCAATAAATTTAGGGAATTTAAACAGTCCTCCTCATCATATTATTCACACTTTGACATCATGCGACCAAGACAACACCTTACAATTGATCGACAGTAACTCGCCATTGGGAGGCTTCAAGCAGGATGCTCTTGGACGGAAGTGGCCACTGAGCTTATAGTGTCACAGAGTTTCATCAGCAGAGACTGGAAGAGTCACAGAAAGGCAAAGAAGTGGACGTACTATGGTTACATCACACACTGGTGACCGCTTCATCGTAACCAATGCCCTGCGGAACTGGATGATGAATGCTACAAGACTCCAGGCACGTTTAAGGGAGGTGAGACATCAGCCCATTCAGGACCATTTACATCAGTATGGTGTGTGTGCTAGATGACCGGCAAGGGTACCTGACCTGGCTGATGCACAGCGCTCTCCTTGATGTCTCCAGCGTCGTTGTCGGCCATCGTTTCTGCTCAGAGTGAATTGACTTTCATCATTGGACAGCACTGAGGACCACAGGACCCTTGTCCAGTGTAGATGCTCCCTGGTCCATGCAAGAGATGATGCCTGTGCCTGGTGGTGTGGTCAGTTCATCTAGCACGCAGACCACACTGATGTAAATGGTTGCTAATGGTCTGATGTGACACTTGGTCGCCTCTCACCTCCCAAAAACATGCCTGGAGTTGTGTGGCCTTCATCATCCAGTTCCGCAGGTCATTGGTTACAATGAAGCGGTCATCAGTGTGTGATGGAGCCAAGTGCCAGTACTCTTCCAGTCTCTCTGTGTCTCTGATACAACCTGCTGATGACACTCTAACACTCTAAAGTCAGTGGCCACTTCCATCTGAGAGCATCATGCTTGAAACCTCGTAATGGTGAAAGCTGTCAATCGCTGATTACAGTGCCCAGTGGACTCTTTAACCCAGAATGAGCAGGGATTTAAATAAATAAAATTCAAGTTCTACTAAATCTTTCTGCCCAAAACTACATGTCAATCTGCTCAGCTCTTCCTGCTCTGTAACATGCTACTAGAAGATGAGATGTGTTCAGTGTCATAGGTTTCCTACTAGATAAAATAGAATTTAATAGGTTACAAATGCGCAAAAAAATCAATAATTCTATAGGAATTGATGTCCATTGCAAGGTCTAGTATATTGTATTGGTACTGTAATATTTAGTAGTCATTGTACCACCAGTGGTGTAGGGTGTTGGGCATAGTTGCTATTGCCACCTCTATAGCTAAACAACGATCAGTAGCAGGCCAGGAAGACTAGGGAAATCTCATCTTTCCACTTAACTTTTTCTCATCTTTCAGCTATACAAAAAGGCAATAGACACACATGAAATTCACCCCATTAACTGGCACAAAAACTACGCCATTGCCTGTGAACGAGTGCTGCGCCAACACAGAACAGACATTGATCCGGAACTACTTCTAAAGGATGCCATCAAGCACTTTTCTGCCTATGCCAACAAGGCTGTGGGCGACGGCCAGATAGAGGCCATACTGCAAGCTGTCGACTACTTCCAAGGTGAACTCCAGCGACTTAAGAGACTAAAGGGCGATGTCAGATGAAACGTAACCTCTTCTCATTGTGTTACCTTGTACACTAAGGTCAACTCACTTGAACACCCTGGAGGCCATTTTTTTAGAGAGGACTTATTGTAAAGAGAATGGGACCTGTCAGTTTACTAGTATAGCACAGTATGGACCAGACCATTTTGGTGCATTGCCTCCTTTGGATTTGGCACATCTCGCACCAGTACATTTGTTATAAATCAAGCAGTTGGATTTGTAGATGAAATTAAGCCAATATGTATAATGCAATGTATAATAATGTCGTTTTATACTGAAGGGGTTGTATGAAATTACAAGGAAAAACAGAATACTTTTTTTTCCCAATTCAACACTACTGTTATCTATAGACTGGGCCTGGTACTGAAGCTCAGCCCAATTGCTTTAAAAAAACAGACCTTTTTCATTCAACCCATTTTATTCCTTAGTGTTTTACATTTTAGAAGATCTATTAATCAGATTGGTGGAAGGGGAAAAAATCCTTCCTTGGGGAGAGCCACCAATAAATTGGTCGGTGTGAGGGTTTACTTGCCATTCAGACCTCACCGACTGTTTTGCATAAAGCAAAGGCTTATGGGAAAAGAGCTGAGGAGCTGCACAGCGCCCTCTATTGGATGTAGTTATCCTCAGTTCACATGTAGTTCACAGGAGCCTAGCAATGTGAAAGGGATTTAAGCCAAACCAGTTAAGCTGAACTGCAGACAGCTGTTTCGGGGTATTTGCCCCTCGTCACTGCAGCGTAGAACTTTGGTGGAAGTTATTGCCCAGTTTAGAAAAAACATTGTCATAATGCTCTATTAGGGCATTCTGTTTTACCTGGAAAGTAGGGGCTTAGTATCCTGTTCTCTATGGTCAGGGTGGAGAGTGTGTACAAAGAGCCTATTCGCTCTGGAGGACCCGTCCTTTCCGAAATTACACAGGAACCAACTGGTTCGAAAGTTGGCAGTTTTCAGCCTGTTCTGCCAGAGATGAGTCTGTTTAATTCATGACCGCCCACCTGAGACTAGCCCTGCCCACCTCATAGCTGATTAACCTATTACTTTGAATAGGTAGAAACTTGTGAATAACTGTCAGGTGCGCGTGGTTAGCCTTGAGTGGGTGGGACAGAAAACTGCCAGACTTGAGCATATAGGGTGACGTATAATTTTTGGTGCCGAGATACCAATTTATTTGCGCGCATTAGTAGCGTAGAATGCGCCTGACTCTATGAACCTGTTCTACTGCGGGTCATAGATTTAGCGCTTTCTAACTACAAAGCGACAATTCAGGCTCAGGTAAACCACTTTTAAAGTGCTCTTCCTGTTCCAGCAGTAATGCGCCTGGATTTGCCCTCCTAAAGATATGAATGTGTAGAATTCTACGGTAGTAGTGCGACACGCCTCTCGCACACCCTCCAATCTCAGGCGCATTACAGAGTGCCACGCGCGCTTTATAATGCACCTATTTATGCAGCGCGCCTGCTCATACATCGAGCGCACAGGGCTGCGCCAGTTTTTGGGCTGAAAAGACTCCAGATAACTGGCTCATCCCGTACATGCATGTCGCCCTATGTGACAGGTTCTCTTAAATAGGCAAATAACTGATCATTTTAGCAAAAGATAAAAATGGTTAGCACCTCCAACAAATGCAAACACACAGAAACGGACTGGCAGCATTATGCATATGCCAATAATCAAATCAATGCTGAATATATGAATTATTAGGAAATGCATTACTGCTACAGCTAGTATATTTAAAAATCTAAGGTTTTTAGCACAATTTTGTGAGGGCCCATCCACCATCGACAGGGTAGTCTTAGTACAGGATGGAAACCTACTCGATAGAGACTCGCCTTTCAGTGCCTTTCCAGGCCTCCATACTCTTCAGGGTCCAGCTATACTCTGTTCTGTTCGCCAAAGCATATGCCTTAAAGAAACATTTCCATAGATGAGATACATTTTTAAAAGGGCTTAAAGTTATGAGGTGTAGGTCACTGGTACAAGCTGGGCACATGTTGGCATGTTTCTACAAAAAATGCAGTTTTCATTCAGCAAAATCCATCATGCACTCCTTTCAGGGGAAACACCTCCTGTATGTTCAATACACCACTAGATGAATGCCTCGAGTGTGTAGTTCCCTAAATAGGTTCAATTTCTGATTTCCATTGTACCTGTACCAAAGGGGCTCTTTAAATGTGACCACCTGAAAAGCATTCCAGAAAACACTGCTCTCTAAAGTTTGGTTGTCTATCCTTCGTAGACCTGCCTTGTGCGAAAACAGCAGTTTACAAGCACATAAGGTGTTTTTCCATGCTTGGGAAAAAAATTCTGGCACTTTTTCTGCTATTACAGCTTGTGAAAATAAAAACATTGGTTAATATCAGCTACAGGGAAAAAAATAATTCTAATTACTTCTATAAAACATGGTTCAAAATATTCACTACACCCCCAGATGAATGCCTGTAGCTACCATAATGCGGTCTTTTTGAGGTTATTGTTATACCTTAGCACCTCAAGACCTTTGCAAATTTAAAATGATGCCTGAAAAATATAGTAAAAAAGGGTGACACAAAAACCGCAGGGTTTTATTTCATTTGTGGGGCCAGTGTTTGAATCAAGTACCATATTAGAGGTACATATATGGGGATATTTTAAAAAACCAAAGAACAGAAGTAATATAGAGTTGTGTTTTCCTCTTTACATTATCTGTATTACAAAAAAACGGTTTAGCTTGTTACCGCCGCAGCAATTTTTGACAACCGCATTTTCAGTTTTTTTTTAATCCTTTTCTTTTCAAGAACCATAAAATGTTTCTTTTTCTTTTGACATGTGAGGACTTATTCTAAGCAGGATGAGTTGTATTTTTTTAATATTAACATTTATTTTACCATCTAATTTAGAAGGAAAAACTAAATTATTTGTGGGGTGGGATGGAGAAGAAAAACCGTTTTGGGTTTTATGAGTATAAATAACACAATAGCTTTATTTTGTGCCTCAGTTCCATTAATACCAATCTCTATAGTTAAATTATGTTTCATTGGTTTAAAAAAAGATTTTTAAACCATTGCTTTACATTGCCATTTTCAAATGTTGAAAATTGCAATGGTTTTAAAATTTTTAGTAAATTTCTGATTTTTGGGGATAAATTGCACAAAATGTATTGACCGCAATCTATTTCCAAAAAAAAAAAGCACAATGGGGCACATTTATCAAGGCAGTTGTGCCAGAACTCTGACACAATTTGCGCCAAAAATAGTGTCTTACAAGCTTTACGTCGCATTTACAATGTGTTTTAGACAGTTTCAGACGCTTCTGCACCTCGTCTGACAAAGGGGCGTAGCCTCTGCAAAAGGGTGTGGTTTCACAAAAGGGACATGGCTTAATATTCACCAGAATGTTGTCGCAGTTTGTGGTGTAAAAGTAAGCAAACTAAAAGATGGTACAACCTTAGACTAGATAGTTCTAACCTGCGCCAGATTTATCAACACTGTGATAAATGTGACACATTGTAAGACTGGTCTAACTTTAGACACTATTAATAAACGGGCCCCAATGTGTCAAAAAAGCGCATTTTCATAATCACTTAAATAAGTAAAATAATTCCAAAGTATCCAATAAACTGATGTCCAACATAAGCTGCAACATTTTAGGGCTTCAGATAGAGAAAATTCCTTCCTGTATCTGCCAAAGCCACTCTTAGCAGCCGCTCTATGCTCCAAGATGAGGGCTTTGAATGGGGAGCATTTCAGGTAACTCAGAATTTTCAAAACGCGGGCAATTAGGCTATGTTCACACGGCGTAATTGTGGGGCGTACAGTACGGCCTGCAATTACACCAGGTGTTCAGGAGTCGCGCTGATACGCACGTACTCCCGCGACGCCGGGGGGGGGCGGCGGCCCCATTGACAGTCATTACTTGCGGCGCGTATTTGCCGCAAGTAATTGACATGTCACTTATCTCCCCGCGCGTACAATACAATCGTACTGTATGAGCGGGGAGAGGAGATGTAATCCATAGTTCTCTATGAGAACTGTGGATTACCGTAATTTCAGTACGCATCTCGCTTGTTTTAGAGCGCAAATACGATGTGAAATACGCGCCGAAATTCCCCCATGTGAACATAGCCTTACAGTTGCCACCAGACTTGATGACCACCAGCTCTGCTGGTATTTACTGTATATTGAGATGTCTGTTCCATGAAAATTTTATTTACTGGCAATATTAACGTGTGCCGACAATTTTACTGAAGGTTTTTTACTGTTCATGCTACATACTTCTCCTTTGCGAAGCCCGTCCTGCCTTTGAAATGCGGGCAGAGTCAGGACATCGTTAGGCTTGGCAATGGCAGGAGATTGGACAAGTCAGCAGAGAAATGGAGATCCTTATGTTCAATATCCAGAGGTTACATAATTCTTCCTGACTGCATAGCCACCAGGAGTCAAGAGCGGAGATCTAAGGATACTGAGTCATTGTGTGTCTGGGGCTTCCAGAGCTAAGTGGCCTATCATCATCTGTAGAAAGCTTCAATCCATAAACCATTGCTATTGTTTTTTTTTGGGTTTTTTAGTGGTTTTTTTGGGGGGGCAAAAAACACCACAAAACGGGGTGTGTAGGTCTATACCCTGAACCTTTTTTTTTTCTAGTAGAAAAAGTAGTAACTTGGAGATAACCAGCTGCATGAACAACAGCTTCTGTAATACTGAAAACACTTGCCCTCAAATAAAATATAGACGGTCACCATAGCCTTGTAAGCTCAAACTGATCGATGAGCTCAACATCTGATCAATACCTAGAGGTCCAATGCTCCTTTTCATCCTGAAATTATGAGACGATTAGAAACAAAATAATTTGTATAACAATAGGCGCATAATCCGAAACTTCTCTTTTTCATTTCACACATGCATACACCTTATTATTACTCTCAGGGATTAACCCCAAGCCATGTGTCTAGAGAAATAGCCAAAATCCGACAATCAAAAAGGGTCATGTTTTGATACCGATACTTCAACTACCTCATAAATTATCTTCATTTATCAATGGTCTTAAAGGATCTGAGCACTACAAATGATCACGGATCTTTATTTTTGGGCGAAGGGCAGTTTCAAAGGGCGGTTTAAACTTCACTGAGTTGGGGTATAAAGAGTCCAGGATCCAATAAATAGAAAAAGACGTTGCTCCCCACCCCCTCTTTTCACCTAAGTACTGGCTCTTCTTTCAGTCCAGTAATGATAAGAAAATACATTTCTGTTGCTTTGATAATTACCAGTGCTGCGGAATATGTTGGCGCTATATAAATAAAGATTATTATTATTATTATCAGTCTGTTGATTTTTATGCTGTTTTATGTTTTTTTATACTGTCCTTTCTCAACATTTTTCCTTTCATTTTTGATGTTTTTAGGCTCAACACCACAATTATCAGGGAAACTATAATAATTTCTTTTTTTCAGGTGTGTTTAATAAAATGTTTCTGCATTTCTGCCAAAAAATTGTACAAATGTGAATGTTATTATTAATATTCTGTTTTTCTCTTTTATAACAAAAAAAAATAAAATCTAAAATAAAATGTTTGTAGAGTGTAATTGACGAGTTTAGATACTATACGAAGATTGAGTACTATCCACCATATTTCATTAGTTTCATGGTCCACTAATCAAAGTCAAGTCGTTATTGCAACTACTTTTGTGCTAGAAAAAAAAAGAAAAGAAAATCCAATTTTTTCTGTTCATCGTAGCTGTGGAAAATTGTTGCCAAGTAAACTGGATCTTATATGTATTTTTTTTTCTTAATCACCTTCATATTTATACTTCCGTCTATTTGTCCTCCTGTTGATCTAGTCCTAATAATTAGCAGGCTCCTGCTGCCGCTGTGTAAGAGTAGACTTCTGAGGCTCCTTTTATACATGAATGTCGGTTTCAGGCATCTTTTATGCGTATTGCTAAAGAGCGCGCACAAGAGAAAATGCAAATAATTGTTCTTTATTTTATTATGACAGTTAATTAATAGCAACCTGTTTTAATGAATAAAGTCACTCCGAGTCCTTCAGCATTTCCTAAGTAGAAGGCAGAATCTGTAGGGATTCTTATTCTCCCAATTGTATAGCTTGTAGACTCCGGGCACTGTATAGACCCCTGTATAGAAATGCTCGCTAATGAAGAGGGAGGGCTAGAAGCTTGTCTGCATTCATAGATCACTAGTGAGTCATTCGGCAAGAAAGGCCCCCTTACTAGGCATAGTCACAGTTCCGTGGCATTGTACTAGAAAAAAAGCCCGATCAAAGGTCTCCTGTGGAGCTTGCATGGTTCCCTTTCATACTACGACCATAATTAAAACCACTAATTCTCTTTTAAAATGCTGCAGGATGCCATGTAGGCATCTGTCTGGAGTGTCCTTTGTGATGTCATAAGCTGTTAAGGACCAGTGCCGAGGGCTTTTGAGCAAAATGCCAGTCATGAAGGTGATTCAAGACAAGGGTGCGTCTAAAGGCTTGACAAGGCTTTGACTGCACAATTCGATCTGAATTTGCCCCTTGTCAGCTGCCAGTAAATAAATCTCAAAGGGGAGAAAGCTGAAGTTTCATTACCTGATCCACAGTCTTTTGTTAGTTTTGGCATCACACAGGGGAAGCTCTTGCTTTGCCTTTCTCTAAATTTGAAGATGTCCAATGGAGCCTGCAGAGTCTGGACAGGGTTCAGAGCCGAACCTTTTGATGAGTGTCAATAGTTGTAACAGTTCAGCTGTTCTGAAGACAGATAAATGGAGGAGCTCATTAATTCCTCTTTTGGCTTTCGGTGGCTTTTGCCCTTTTATCACAGAATTATTAGGCTCCTGATCATCTTAAAGGGAAAAAAATGGTTAGAAGTTGTTCAGTGCTAATTGGCAAAGAGCTGCGCTTAAAGGCTGGGGACTTTAACGGACTTGAAAGTAACTTCCCTGCGGAGGTGAAGGAAAAATATGGTTGTCCCTAAAACAAAAGCATCGGTGGTCAGAAGGGGCGGACATCATTTTTTTAAAATTTATTTCGATATCCATTAATCAACAAGGGATGCATTAAATATACATCCCCTCTGGTACATGTGATATGGGGGGGGGGGGGAATTCTTAGTTGGAAAACGGAGGTTCCTGCTGACAGGTTGTTGTGTATTTTATCACAGCAGCTGAGAACCAGCTGCTACCTTAGCACGGAGACCATTGTAAATTTAATTATTTCCTGCCCTTTTATTTCAGGGCTGTTTAAAGGTAATCACGTGGTCAAAAGAACCTGTATAAATACAACGAGACGGCATAAACAGACAGCGCAGCGAGGGTTCATTGATTTTCATCTTGAGCTACAAAGGAGAAACATACGCATTAGCAGTCATTTTACTTACATCACTATACATTAAGTGCAATGCTGAATATCTCAATATAAAGTGTGGCGGAGGGCGCCTGTGCACAAACAGCGTATGGGCCCAATGGACTCCAGTAGCTCATTGTAGAGCAACCCTCTTATGTCTCTTTAACACTCCACCAGTAATTGTGAAACATTAAATTCACTACATTGGTGTCTTGCAGTCTAGAAGACAGTCGGAAGCCGATTTTATAGTGGCAGTGACCCCCCCCCCTCCCCCCTTATTCACTGGGCCCCTGAGCATCTGCACAGGTTGCACATATACTATGTCCGCTGATATTGCATAGTTATATACAGTATGGGTCTATATAGACCACTATGGAAGTCTTTACCATTCCAATAGGTGTGTTTATCCTGAAAATCATGTCCCTAGTTGAGCAGTATGATAGCGCTAGTATATTTCTACGTCTTCAGAAATATTAGCCAATTGAAAGCCTCAGAAAGCTAGGCAGGACAGGAATCCCTATGGTGACTGGTATTGGCAGTTATATGGATCGCTTACTAAAATTGGCTGCATAGATTTTTTTTAGTCTTAATGTGACAGAAGAGCGCTCAAGAATTTTTATTAAGTCTATGGTTTTAGTAGAAAATGTTTTTGATAAAGTTTCTTATTAGCATCATTTGCATGGAGTTTTTTTTAAAGGGGTATTTCCATGAGCAGTTATCAACACTTGAGGTCGGATCGTAGCTCATGTCAGAGAAAGAGGAAGGCAGCGCTTGCATTCATTTCTATAGGAGTTCTGAATACAGCCAAGCAAGTGTTATTGGCTGTATTCAGAACTCCCATAAAAATGCATGTGGTGGACGGCCGTAACCAGCACCCTTCCTGTTCTATCAGACACTCGGCTCCTATCAAGCTAGGAGCCGACCTGCAGCAATAAAATTGCTCACAGGAACACCTTATCAGCTCCTCACATAACCGTCTCCAAGACTTCTCTTGTGCTTCCTCCACACTCTGGAACTCACTGCCCCAACACATCAGACTCTCCTCCACCTTCAACAGGTTCAAAAGCAACCTGAAAACCCATCTCTTCAGGATTGCCTATAACCAACAATAACCCTGCCGCCACTGTGCTATCCCACAAACATGTCTGCCCCTCACTTTCTGTCTCGTTCCTCCCCCATTGTAGATTGTAAACCCTCGCAGGCAGGCTCCTCTCTCCCTCTGTGCCAGTTGTAAGTCATTCATCGTTATCATTGTACTTGCTTGACAGATGTTACGTATGTGTCCTCCGCCCCCCCCCCTCCCCTTTGAATGTACAGCGCCCTGGAATCAATGGCACTTTAAAATAAATAATAATCCAGCCTCACAAAACTCATGGCCTGTCCTCAGGAAAGACCATCAATAGTAGTTGGTTGGAGTCTGACTCCCAGCACCCATGATGATTAGCTGCTTGAAGGCCCTATGGTGCTCATACAAATGCTCTAGTCTTTTCAATTTTTACCTCTACTCATATATATAATTGTCATACTTTAAAGAGGCGGAGAAGCCAGGTTGATTATTCAACAAATTGTACAGGTCATTTTTGCTTCATTTGCTACAGTTTCAGTATATTGGAAATATGGTCGTGGTGGTCTTGGTTGTAATTGCACCATTTACTCTTGCTCAGTGAGAAGTTCCCTCTCCCAATTTCTCTATAAACACACTTGGATCAGAGAATATCTGTTTAAAGAAGGAGAGCTGGCAAGGTTTGGGTAAGTTTATGTTTAACATTCTTAACCCTCCTTTCCCAGGCATTGGGGATCATTTGGGCTCTGCTGATACACGTTAGATTTTCAATCCCAATTTCATATGTATGACCAACTATGCCTGTGTTGTGCTAACATTGTCAAAAGGAGGAAAGTTTGAAGTCCCCGTCACTGCCCTCCCTATTTGAGTAAGTCGGGCACCTGTAATAAAAGTAGTGAAGGTTAATAGGTCTCAGGTAAAAGAACTGCTTTAGGCCAGACTTGTTTCCCACAACCATAATATATTTGTTTTCCATTGTCCATATTATGAACCAACCATACGGACGTCCATGGTTTCAGTTAACTGAGATTACCAATGCGTTATATTCCAACATACTCATCCTCATACTTGTCAACAGCTCCTGGTCCCAAAGTTACAAACCAGACTGTGAAAACGAAATGCATGCAAAATACTGTGTCCATATAAGCTGATTTGGCTTAGAGGAATCACCTGATCACTGGACTTGCTTTACCACAGCTTTAGTGTATGGTCACACGGCTTATTTTGACATGGTTTTGGATGAGGTTTTCGGAGGGTTTCCGCTCCCCAAACCTCGCCCAAAACACGCTTCTTCAGAAGGCGTTTCTCGGCGAGGTTTTGGATGAGGTTTTCGACAAGGTTTTCACCCATACAAATTAATAGCCAGGACAAAAACCTCGCCAAAAACACACAACGCGCCAAAAAGCATGCTGAAAAACGTGCCTAAAACACGCTTCAAGAATTGACATGACACTTCTTTTTCAGTGCTTCCAAAGAAGCGTGTAAAAATCTCGTTGTGTGTGAACTACAATGAGGTTTTACATAGGAATCAATTAAATGAACTGGGGGCGTTTTGGAAGCGTTTTGGATTTGGTTTTGAGCGATTAAAAGCTCCCAAAAACACATCCAAAAACACGTCAAAATAAAACGTGTGAACATGGCCTTAGAAGAACAGTGCCATGGAAATGGGGTGTGCTGAGTTACATATAATGGACAGATTTACTCAACCAAACATGTAGATCACTTGTAAGAAAGTCGATCGTGGCACCTGCCAATCTTCTTTATTGAATAAAAGTTAAAATTCCAATCAGGAGCTGGCACACACCATTGCCTGCGCCCGTTTTGCGTCTCCAGACGCTTTCTCATGGCATCATGTCGTTGTGAAACAGCCGTGGGCCATGGAGTGTGTCAGCTCCCAATTGGAATTTGAAATTTTATTTATAAAGCGATGAAGGAGATTGGTGAGTGCCGCAATCGACTTTCTTACAAGGGATCTATACCTTGGACTTTCTAATATGCTGAGCACAATCACTGCTTATTAGTAAAAGGTAAATACCTGTGAAAGAAATCAGTTTATTTCACCAACATAAATTTCAGATTAACGTATTAGTATGTTTTTGAGTATAGAGGAAACCCACACAAACGCGTGGAGAAGATACAAACCCAATGCAGGTTTAAGCAATGGCAGAGGTCAAACATTTTCTGTACGTCTTCACAAGGTTGGCGCACACTGTTGCTGGTATGTTGGCCCATTCCTCCATGCAGATCTCCTCTAGGGCAGTGATGTTTTGGGGCTGTCGCTGGGCAACATGGACGTTCAACTCCTTCCAAAGGTTTTCTATGGGGTTGAGATCTGGAGACTGGCTAGGCCACTCCAGGACCTTGAAATGCTTCTTATGAAGCCACTCCGTCGTTGCCCAGGCAGTGTTCTTGGGATCATTGTCATGCCGAAAAACCCGGCCACGTTTCATCTTCAATGCCCTTGCTGATGGAAGGAGGTTTGCACTCAAAATCTCACGATACATGGCCCCATTCATTCTTTCCTGTACACAGATCAGTCGTCCTGGTCCCTTTGCAGAGAAACAGCCCCAAAGCATGATGTTGCCACCCTCATGCTTCACAGTAGGTATGGTGTTCTTTGGATGAACACCTCAAAACACGACGAGTTGTGTTTCTACCAAACGGTTCTACTTTGGTTTCATCTGACCATGTGACATTCTCCCAATACTCTTCTGGATCACCCAAATGCTCTCTAGCAAACTTCAGACAGGCCCGGACATGTACTGGCTTAAGCAGGGGTACACATCTGGCACTGCATGATCTGAGTCCCTGGTGGCGTAGTGTGTTACTGATGATAGCCTTTGTTATGTTGGCCCCAGTTCTCTGCAAGTCATTCACTAGGTCCCCCCGTGTGGTTCTGGGAATTTTACTTGCTGTTCTTGTGATCATTTGATCTCGCGTGGAGCCCCAGATGGAGGGAGATTATCAGTGGTCTCTTATGTCTTCCATTTTCTAATTATTGCTCCCACAGTTGATTCCTTCACACCAAGCTGCTTGCCTATTCCCAGCCTGGTGCAGGGCTACAATTTTGTTTCTGATGTCCTTCGGAAGCTCTTTGGTCTTCACCATAGTGGAGTTTGGAGTGTGACTGTTTGAGGTTATGGACCGCTGTCTTTTACACTGATAACAAGTTCAAACAGGAGCCATTACTACAGGTAAAGAGTGGAGGACAGAGGAGCCTCTTAAAGAAGAAGTTACAGCTCTGTAAGAGCCAGAAATCTTTCTTGTTTGTCGGTGACCAAATACTTATTTTCCACAATTTGAAAATAAATTCTTTCCAAATCAGACAATGTGATTTTCTGGATTTGTTTTCCCATTTTGTCTCTCATAGTTGAGGTCGACCTATGATGTCAATTACAGGCCTCTCTCATCTTTTTAAGTGGGAGAACTTGCACAATTGGTGGCTGACTAAATACTTTTCCCCCCACTGTCTGTACCCTAATGCTAAGAGGTCTGCAAGGTGACAAATTTTCTTTAATTGGTGCATAATAGCACAGTAGCTGCATAGAGCTCAAGAGACCACAAATCATGTCTCATGACACCTTTGGGGAGGAATACTACTCGGCAGCAGAACATATAACGATGGTCCAGAACAACCAGGTCATTAAACCTATGTCTTATTCTTTATTAATACATGAGCCGTGCTGGGAATTTGTATTGATTTGAGTTTTTTTTTCTTTCTATCAAACATTTATGTTTTTCACTCCAACTACTTCTTGTAGCTGAACCCAACAGGTAGCTAAATTACAGTAACCATTCTTTGCAGCTGTTGAAGGGGGTTTTCACACAGCGTATTTGCGGGTCATACTTCAACGTGTAATTGTGCTGCAATGTACCCAAAGTATGCCCTGCAAATATGGTAAAATGTTAAATATGGTCAAATTTTACTTCATATTACCCAGTGCATATTGAGCACCCAAAGAAGTGACATGGGGAAAGGGAGGGTGAATGGGGGTCAGGCAGGAGCGCTTTAGAAGTATGCCCCGCAAAAACGGTAGAATCATTGCACTCATTAAGTGCTATAATTTTACTGCGTATTACCTGGCGTGTACTGAACGCCCAAAGACAGAAGTGACATGGGGAAAGGGAGAATGAATGGGGGCCGGAGCGCTTTAGAAGTATGCACTGGCCAGCGTGTACTTCTTAGGCTATGTTTACACGGCGTCGGGACTACGGGAACTTGCGCTGAATCCCGCGATGCGGGGGGCCGGGAGCCCGCCGGCCAAATAGACATTCATTACTAACGGCGCATATTCGCCTTTAGTAATTGACATGCCGCTTATCTCCCCCCACGGCATATGGTCCGAGCGGTAAGAGGAGACATAATCCATAGTTCTCTATGAGAACTGTGGATTACCGTAATGACTGGGACTTATCTCGCTCCGTATTTAACACAGTACGGCGCGAAATACAGGCTGAAATACGTCCCAGTTTAAGCCGTGTGAATATAGCCTTAAACAGCAGGTATATAGCGGTGCACACAATACACGCCGTGTGAACCTGCCCAAACTGTTGTTCAACCACAGTCGCCAAGAACTGCATAGTCCTTGCCATTCCCCTCAGCTATTAAACTGATGCAATACGTAATGTATAGTAACCAAGGAGTGCAAAGTCAGAAATTAAAAAAAAAAGTCATAAGTTGAAGAGCGTGTGATATATAGCAAGAACGTGTTCACGTCAAAAATTATAGAAGCCCAGCCTTGTTATGTTTTGGAGCCACCTGGACCCCTACGAAAATTCGTATGAGAATGATAAGCATGGTGTAAAAAAAATAATAATTATGGGTTATCCAATGTGATGGATGGACCGATAATTGGAGCAAGTATAAAAAGGTACTCAGTGAATACTATCACTAAAATATTGAAAGATCTGCTTAATCGTCTGATATTATTAACAGACGATCCTCAAATTGTCCGTCGAACCCTGGGGGTCAATGAGATATGTTCCAATATATGGTAGAACAAAAATAGCCAGAGTTGATAGACTGTGATCATTACAGAGATTCTCACTACAATGACTAGCTTTTACCACGTAGGGAAATGTAAATGAAGACCAAATGCATTGCTGTTTTGATTATGCTTTGTTCAGGAGACAAGGGAGAGTTTATCCACTGCTATGGTACACAAGTTTCTCTTGGTTACCGACCACCTCTCCCTGCTCCTTCTTTTATCTGATTGCTCCACATTGCTGCCAACCATGGTCAGTCACTCCCTGCTGAGTCTTATCTCTAGCACAGAAGCTTGTTTATTTAAGTGAATGACAAGTTTCAATCCTTAGAGCTCTGTAGTCTTGTGCATTACAAATTATAAACTTCATGCACTCATGTCATTGTAACAGGAATAGCTAGGACTAGCAGAGTTGATATGTCAATTGCTGCTATAGAATCACCTACAACCTAACCAGGAAGTGTGAGTCTGAAGCAGGCTGGGGCTCCGTGAAACAGCATGGTGAGAAAACCCCTTTAAACCGGATTATTTAGGCCTATATTACTAGCAAGAATATGGGACAGTTTATACCAATTAAAACTAGTGATTGTCTGTCTAAAAATGCAACTAAGCCCCTATTCACATTGAATTTTGTGAACTGTGGGAAACTATAGAGCAAACATAGTCTGTTTTGGACTATGTTTGCTCTATTTCCCACCAGCATGCACTTTATGGGCTTGACACATGCTTGTGTCTTGAACATAAGGTGTATACAAACTCTTTGCTCTATAGTTTCCTATAGTTCTACAGTTCAAGTCAGGATATCTTTTTCAATGTTTCCCTATAAAAACCGGTAACAGAAGCCCAATATGTGATATGAATTGGGCCCAAGCTGTATTTCTGGATGAGCACTAATGTTCTGTAGAATCCATATTGCCCTATTGTTTCCTATTTCTGCTGTGGGGCCCCACATTTGGGATATGTTCTGCTAGTATATTTTATTTAAAAGAGTTTTGCCACCAAGTAAAATTGACGTGGCAAGCTTGCAAATGAAATAACTAACATTTTCACCATTCATTATTATTAAAAATTCTGCACCGTTTTTGTTTTAGCCGCTCCTTTAGGGATCTATTGTTTACAGCTCATCTCCAGGGGATATGACCAGGGCTGTGAGCTCCTCAGTCCTGGCCGCACATGCTCAGACATCACCTCTCTTCTGAGGTAGCTACTTAGTGTTCAAACCCCAGGTGCTGTCATTCTACTCCTGTCCTTTGGACTAGTTAGCAATAAGTCATACAGTACAAATAAAAAAGAAACCTCAATGAGGTCTGTGCATTGATAATGAGGAAAAAAATCCACAGGTTAAGTTCCTGCAGGGATTTGAACCAAGGACCTTGTGCTGTAAAGCAAAAATGTTACCACTGAGCTACAGTGTAGCTACTTACAGTTCTACACATAACCAGACCTTTCTTTCACTACAGAGAGGAAAGGCCTGGTGATGTCATCCTGCTGGGTCACATGATATGCAATTCAAACAGATCACACACGCCCCCTTCTGAGCACACAGAGCTGAAGAGCAGGAGGTATGAAATGAGATTGTGGCAAAACCTCTTTAAGGTAAACAGATGGATACCTGCATCATAGGCCCAAAACATGATGTGAACGGGGCTGTATTCATCATTATTTTCTTCAAAAGATTAACATACTATGTGCATTTGATGGCACCTGTAGACTGTTGCTGGATGCTGAATTTGGTTAGATCAGACAACAGCAGTATAAGATCTATAGGTACCTACACTCTATAAAACCCTGATCTGCTCTCCTAGTATTAACAAGGCAGGGGAACACAAAAATGCTGAAGAGTGTGTCAAATTAAATCAGTACTATTAACACTGCTAATGGGAACAGTGGTCGTATGTTGTTTTTTTATGGATTTATCTTTAGGGAGCTATTTCTAAAGAACTCCCAAAATGGAAATAACGTGCTCTTTAAATTTACCAGTCCTGGTGATAATGCTGATCTCTTGATCAGATGTAAACCTCTATGTTCCTTAACTAACCCCACTTGTAGCAAAATGTGTAACCTGATGTTTACATTGAAAATCTTAATAAAGAGCAAGATCTCCCCTGATATTTCTGCGAACAATAATCACGCTAAGTACATCTTAATGAAATCCCCAGAGGCCACGTACCTTGCAGAAAGTGCATGCTGCTCCTGCCAACACCTGCGACCCTCGTGAGGCCTGAGCCTTTTTCACAAGTGAGTAATTTCACTCATTGTATACGACTTGCATCTGACACTTCTCCTTCCAAGTTGCCTGAATTACAAATGAAATTCAAATTTTATTTCTTTTTAATTTTTTACTTAACGTTATGTCCTGTATAGGATGCAGCTTCTTCTGTTCATACCACAGAGGAATTCATTAGCATCTGTGCAATAAAACACATTTAAAGTGGTATTATGCTAAGTAATTACTCCTTCAGGATGAAAAATTAAAAATTCTTGCACATCATGGAATTTTTCTTGGCAAGCTCCGAGTTTGGTAGCAGATTTTCAATAGGACCACTTAACAAGTATGCATGGCAAGATAACCATCACCAAAGGCAATCCTCTGAGCAATATATACTTTTTGGCTGAATGAAATATTAAACCTGCTACAACAATTTTCATGCTTTGCATTCCTAAAGCAGATGTAGTTCAACGATGCCAGCATTTAATTGGAAATAATCTGACTTGCTTTGTGTGCTCTACCCAGCAGAGGGCATAGCAGATAGTTTAGTGCCGTGTGTGTTTGGGCCTTATGAGACACTGATAAGATTGATTTGTAAATATATGTAGACGCATGCACAGGTTGTGATGTGATTTTTGAAATGTGGCCCTGAATTTGGGCTCAAGATTTGCACATTTTTTGTCTAGCAATGCACGGGAGAATTCAAGCATTTGGAAATATTTCCTGCTTTGAATTGCAGTGTCGTTTTGTGTTTGGTTGATATAAGCATAGAGACTATAATTACGGTTTACATATAAATCTACATATACGTGTGTGTGTGTATATGTGTATAGATATATATAATTGTGGTAGAGCGAACTTAGGCGATCGCATGTCTCTGCCACTAGGTGGAGTACAGCAGGGTACCTGCTAGGAACGTGCCTCCGAGGGCCAGCAATTGTGCATCGGTAACCCTAGCTTACTGACATCTCCTGTCTTTAGTAGGGAGGCTATGCAGCGAAGTATGGGCTGGCTTTCCCGGAACGGCTATACTGTTGGGTGGGAGGCTATTCCTATGTTCCAGGACAGGTTTTTTGGTAGGTCTCTGGAGGGCTATTAAAAGCTTGCCACTCCGGGTGATCAGGGAGCCTGGTTGCTACCTGGAGTGGGTGTAGCAGAAGAGCTAAGGAGAAGGCTCTGGCCCCCCCAGCCTGATAACGGACAGTAAGAATACTGTTGTATTGTGGTGCTCTGCGGTAGGCCAGATCACTGATAGAGAGGGTCTATACAGGCATTGAGTCAGTGGCCAGACGGCCTAGAGTTTGATTTTGTTTGTTTCTGTGTTCTAATTGTTCCTGTACATGAAAATGAAGATGGCTGAGGCCAGTTCAAAATATAGCCTGGTGTCAGAAGGACCTGTGTGCCATAACAGCCTCATAAAAGGACAGCGATCCCAAGAGCTAATCATGACCCCAGGATGCTCCAGGATGGCGTCCAAGCACTAAGCTAATATTTCTCATTATCTGACATGAAATCAGAATAAACCTTCCCCATTTTAGGTCAATTAGGAACCAAAATTATTTATATTTGCCAAATGCCAGGAGGGACTGTTGCACTTCACAAAATAGATGGCATCATGAGGAAAGAAGATTATGTGGCGATAGCGAACCAATATCTCAAGACATCAGCCAGGAAATTAAAGCTTGGGCGCAAATGGGTCTTCTAAATGAACAATGACCGAAGCTACTGCCAAACTGGTTACAGAGTGGCTCAAGGATAACTTAAGGATAAATTGAAAATTTATGGGCAAATCTGAGAAGGCAGGTGCGAGCAAGGCGACCTACAAACATGGCTCAGTTACATCAGTTCTGTCAGGAGGAATGGGCCCAAAATTCTTACCAACTATTGTGAGAAGCTTGTGGAAGGATCCAAAACGTTAAACTAAGTCATACAGTTTAAGGGCAATGCTACCAAATCCTAATGAAATATATGGAAACTTTTGACTTTGTAGAAAGTAATAAAAATGCTTTAAAAATTCTCTCTCTTTCATTATTATGCTGCATTCGACAAATGTAAATAATCTTGGAAATCCTAACTGACCTAAAACGGGGAAGGTTTATTCTGATTTTCAGATAGTGAGAAAATCATGCAGATGGGGATTTTTATATAGTGTATGTAAACTTCTGGTTTCAACTGTGTGTGTGTATATATATATATATATATATATATATATATATATATATATAAATAAATTATATATTATATATATATATATACACATACACATTTACAACATACTACTAAGTGTTGGATTTTACATGCAGTTTCCAGTAATAGACATATTTGTCCTGACAACACTGTTGTGATGATGTCTACAGTGGTACTTTGACTTAAGAGCATCTTGACTTCAGAGTTTTTTGAGATGAGAGCAATCGCTTGGTCCTTTTTCTTTGCTTTGAGTTAAGAGTGAATATTTAAGTTAAGAGTGAAGGAGATCAGATGTGCATTGCAGCAGCTCCTGCTCAAAAGCTCCTAATTTATAGCCATCCATGAATTTTAAACAAGTAATCTGCTCTGCAACCACCTGTCATTACAGCAACACTGTGTGACTCCCACCATAAGTGAAGTGGAAAAAAACAGAGAATTTAAGTCTAGCAACCCCCCCATCTCCGCCAGCATCTTCATTTGACTTTCAAGGTGAATACAGTTAGTTAGATCAGTTTATTTCTTTACATCCTCTTTTGTTATAAAAAATAATTGTGGTGGTTTTTCTATGGGAAAATTTGCTTTGACATAGGTTGAGAACAATTTGAGTTAAGAGCAAGGTCACAGAACAAATTAAACTCGTATCTCAAGGTGTATATATATATATATATATATATATATATATATATATATATATATATACACAGTCACATTAATATGACCACTAGGTAAGAGTGCAGTGCGGACAGTAGCTAGACGGGCTAGAAGTGACTCAATAAGGTCCTGATAGGTTGTAACAGGTATCTGGAGCTATGCTGATTGTATCCCACAACTGCTAGAAGGTGCGTGGGGGAGGATCCGTACTGTGAACACAATAATCAAGGTACACAGATGCTCAACTGGTTTCGAGTCTGGGGAATTAAGATCAGGGTAATACTTGCTCATGCTCTTTTCAATCAATGTTGGACATTTCTAGCTGTAAGACATGCTGCATTGTCTTACTGAAAGATTCCACCTGCCCCAGGCAAGTATGTAAGGGTGTATGTGATTTGCAAAGATGTATTCATACCAAAGATGGGAATTGCCTTCCACATGAATGAGTGGCTCAGAAGGTGCCACAAAAACAGTCTCCAGTCTATAACACTGCCACCACCAGTTTGTGTTCTTCCAGCAATGGTTGGAGGGAGTTTGTTCTCTGATGTTTCTCGCCCAATGCGCCAACGTCCGTTCATTCAAGGAAGTAAAAAATGTCACTCATTAAAGCAGCCAACCCTTTACCAAACAGTAGAGGTTAAATTCCGATACTGCTGCAAAAACTTGAAGCCTTTTCTCCCGATGCAACTTGGTTAGCAGAGGTGCAGTGACATCCATCTGCTCCGGGGCCCCATAACACAGTCGGATACACTGAACTTGTTATTTCAGACTAACGTCTAGTAGCCCCCCCAGTTCATTTTGGTAGTGAGCTGCTCCTCTGTAGCTTCAGTCACCCTCGTGCACCTTCTTGGTTGATGTACACCTCTCACATCAAAGGCACTCAACAGTTTTCACGCCGCATGTTCACAATGGCGCCATTTCTCCACTCATGATACACTTTCACCATGGCAGCATGCGAATAGTTCACAAACTGCACGGTTTCAGTAATATTGCCACCCTTGGCTCAAAAGCCAATGATCATTTCATTTTGTAAATCTGAGGAATTGCCCCTTTTACCCTTGACAGCAATGAGGGGATGTGATTGCCTATCATACACCTTACATACCCACCAAGCCAGCTCACCACTTCACTTCCTTCTTGAGCTACGCTCTGCAGATATCGGCCGTGTATTTAGGTATAAGTCACTGACGGGTCCTGAGCACTGTCGGGTGATGTGAGCCATATTTATTTCAGAGTGCAAAATTAAGATATTCATCCTTCCAAATGTGTTCCACAGGAGTATGGCATTTTAATCATGGCTGTAGCAAGCTCTTACATATGACCTCAAAATGGTAACAATAACCCAGCACAATATACAGTAGATACTTGCAAATTTTCCTCTGATCCTCCACTAGTTTCTTCCGTCCCGGCTGCTGATCTTGATTCACCATGCACACTGCATTACCCTTCATAGCGACGACACATCAGGTTACTATCACGGCCTATGCACCATCTTTGACTACAGCTTTGGACTATAAATGGAACATGACCACTGTGGTAATCACCTGACATGTTGTTGCAGATGCACAAGAGTGGCAGCAGGGGAGCAGAGTGGAATTGGTAAGATAAGATTCACTCTTCCTTTCCCTTATCCATAGTGATTACTCTTCACAGCATCATACTTGTCAGTGGAGATGGGCCGCCTTAGCTGCTGGGCCCCCATAGCAGCTGCTATGCTTCTACGCCAGTAAATAAGTCCATGTATCTCATTTCATACAGGCCATTTTCTTGGGCATCAGGCATGTTAGCGTTATCACTGCTGAAATTCCCATTAACACCATGTAGTTTTTTACATCTGTGATTTTGCAGCTGTTTTTGAGACTCTGGTTTTGTTTTTCTTTCTATGTAATTTGGTTAAAAATATTAGTTTTAAAGAGTTTTTCCAAGACTTTCAAAAACCTCCCTACCACCTCCCACCGTGCTAAAACAGAAAATTAACCCATACCTACCTCTCCCATCACCACCGTTCCAGCGCTGCCAGAGCTCCAGTGTTCCCCCCAGTCCCTCACTGATGACATCACGTTCATGGATCACATGATGCTGCAGCCAATCACTGACCTATGTGCTCACATGTGACTTCTGAGGCCAGAGGTTGGCTGCAGTGTTAGGGGCCGTCTACACGGCACAGTGCAAATACCGGTCGGTTTATCCGACTGGTATTTGAACTGTTTTTGTGCAGTGGGATGGTTTTTCTCTGCAATTAGCGGAGAAAAGCCTCCCCCTTCACATAGACATGTTCTTCTGCCGCCTGAAAACCGGACTGAAGAATGAACATGTTCTATGCTTTTCGGGCCGCCGGAGGTCTGAAAAACCATCGGACGGAAAACCCGTGCAGTGGGGACTGCTGCGCGGGTTTTCCATAGAGGCCCGTGTTATAAGTTTTCACCTGGTTTGCAGACTGTTTTAAAAACAGAAAACTGTCTGAAAAACCGGGTGAAAACCTGTGCCTTGGGGACAGGGACTTATGTGACCCATGAATGTAAGGTCTTCAGAGGAACCAAGGGGAACATTGGAGCTCTGGCAGTGCTGGGCCCTTGGTGATGGGATAGGTAAGTATGAGTTAATTTTTATTTTAGCATGGGGGAGTTGGTAGGGAGGTTTTTAAAAGTTTTGGAAAATTTCTTTTAACTAATTTAAACATTATGGGCCACATGTATGAAAACTGTTTAGGTCTAAAACTCACTTTTTTGCCCATAGGTTACTATGGGCAAAAAAAGTGAGTTTTAGACCAAAAAGTTTTCATACATGTGGCCCATAGGGTATTTTGTCATTGTACTGTTTTGCATTGTGATTGTGGTTCTTGGTACGCACCTCCGCCCCGTTTAGGATATGTTCACACTATCTATTTTAATGAGGAATTCAACACAGATTTCACACTGGATCCCTCATTTAAATCCTTGTGCAATCGGACCTCCACTTGTTTGAATGGCCAGTCCAGGCTGCAGTTTACACAGCGAACCACAGTGTAGATTTCCACATCATTTTAAATCCATGGTGCAAAAAAAAAATAGATAAACATGTTTGTATTTTTGAGTGGATCCTAAATAGGTCCCGCTACGGCATGAGTGATGCGGGTGAGCCGCAAGGATATGGGGCTAACCCACATCCAAATCAGAGGTGAATATCGTATCTGTGAAGTAAAAATTCTTAGCATATTTCTGCAGCGCATAAGGGTGTTTTCACATGGAACGTTTTTTGTGCATTGTTGGCACGTTTTTTTTTTTTTTTTGCAGAAATGCTCAGCATTAATTGCTGTTTATTTCTGCAAAAAAAAATGCACCAAAAAACACTCCGTGTGAAAGCACCCTTAAACGTCAGATTTTTTCAGATTAAAAAAGTCCAATGTATATACATACTGTTACTCTTAGCCTTAGCTTCTCTGAATTTTTTTTTTTACATTTTCTTTAAAATCTCTTTATTAAGCGAAACAGAGTACGCAAAGTAAAATATCATTATAACCAATTTCACAGAGCTGGAATCATCTGCCATTGACATACTTATTTAAAGGGGTTGTCTCACTACAAGGATTGCTTTTTATGTTAAAGAGCTCTTAAAAATAAGTCACTTTGCGATATGTGTCCATTAACAGTGTCCTACCTATTCAGAGATATCCCCTCTTGTATGGGCTGCATCAGCTCCTCAGGTCACTATAGCTACAGACCTGCTGGATCCCTCCTGATAGGCTGCCAGCACTGGTTGCTATAGCTACAGACCTGGCTTCTACTGCAGCCTAGTAGGAGCCAGTAAACATGCCCCTGAATTCAAAATAAAACCAATAAAACAGGACTGAGGTGAGATGAATCAATGTAGTGAGACTACCCCTTTAAGTCATTGTACATAATGCACTCCAAATTGCAGATTTTTAAAATATGATAACAAAATCCAAACTAGCAAAACGCTGCATATCTCGGCTGTTATCACCCGTGTGAGCTTTTAATTAAGAGTGATGGTATGTTAACTACAGATTGTCCTCATGTGAGGAGGGCAGGTTCTAACAGCAGATGTTTAGAAATCGGCTGATCTCCCCATACCTCCTGGATATATCAATGTCTTGAGATATCGATTAAATATGATCTTAGAGAACCATCATATTGATGAAGCAAAAATAGTAACTCACACTCCTTGTATTGAAAAGTAAGGTTTGAACTTAAAGGGGTTGTCTCACTACAAGGATTGCTTTTTATGTTAAAGATCTTGTAAAAACAAGTCACTTTGCAATATATGTCCATTAACAGTGTCCTACCTATTCCTAGATATCCCCTCTTGTATGGGCTGCATCAGCTCCTCAGGTTGCTATAGCTACAGACCTGTTTGACCTCTCCTGATAGGCTGCCAGCACTGGTTGTTATAGCTACAGACCTGTCTTCTACTGCAGCCTAGTAGAAGGCAGTAAACACGCCCTGAATTCAAAGTGAAACCAAGAAAACAGGACTGAGGTAAGATGAATCAATGTAGTGAGACAACCCCTTTAAGCAATACTTAAAACAATAACCAGTCCATTCTCCGAGCCCACCCCCTCCCGGCCACTCCTGTTCGGTACAGCAATCCAATTTGGTCCCTTCCATCTGTTTCATAACTTATTCTCTTGAGCAGAATCTCTACCAGCAGAACGATAGGCGGGTCGCGCAGGACCTCCCTCCCCAAATATGATCCCGGCTGTCTCTTTTACCCCTATGCTTAGAGGCCAGTAGGGTCTCATCCCAGATTGGCAGGTCCCCCGATATCACTTGCTTTTGGTACCACGTAGATAGACTGAAACAATCTTTAATAGCATTCTGTATTCTCGCTGGAAGTAATGGAATAAAGCTACCCCAAACCTCAAAGAACTTCTGAGTAGCTTCTCTGAATTTTTAAAATTTCGGATTTTGTAGTGACCACTGTGACCCTATTTCACCCTGTATGCATGGGGGTGACTACAATATAGCCGTAGCAGCTGCTATGGGACCCAGACGTTAAGGAGGCCTACTCATGTGTAAAAACATTAAACCTTTTTAAAGGCAATAACAAGCTGGTGGCTTTCTGGTTTAGCGCTACTATATGTGTTCTCTTACATATGGCGCTATTATCCATGTATCTAATTATTGCTACATAAGCTGATGTTTCCGTTTCCAATCATTAGGTGGTAAAGTCCCATCTCATTTTGCTATGGGGCCCTACAGATTCCACTTACGCCCCTGCCTGTTTGGTAAGGAGGGCACCACTGCATTGTGCAAATTTAATTTTCTCTGCCACCCTTACTCTCTTAGCCTTTCTGTTTTTTAAAAGAAATTAAGAATCTGAAATTCTGATTTTGCATTGACCTTTGTGACCCTATGTCACTTTGTATGGCGAGGAGAGCACCACCGTTGTGTGCAAATTTAAAGGGAATGTGTCATCAAAAAATGAGTCATTGTTTAAGTCCCATTTGTATGTTAAACTCATTTTTTTTAGGAATTTTTTATTTATTTAATTATTTTTTTTTTCATATCACTTTCAATATTTTTTAATAATTCTTAAGTCCTGCAGTTTTCACTTTGGCCACTAGGCTTTTTTTGCACTGCTTTGACAGCAGTCAGAGAGATACTTTACAGTAGCTTCATGCACATAGGAGACTTAAGACTGACTCAGTCCCATTCACTTCTATAGGAGAGTTTTCTAATCATGCTCTGTGACCTGGGAAGAAGTCGGTGTGCAGGGAGGTGAAAGGGTGAACTGTGACTGGTGGATCCTGTGTTCTCTATTCACACTGGTGTCTCCTTTCAGTTTGACCCTCTTTGTGCTGATAATGAGCCGACTACTGAGAATCTTTCTCTACAGAACAGGAAGTGTCAGACTATTATTAGGCTTAGTGGCCAAAGTGAAAACTGCAGGACATAAAGGGGTTGTCTCACTACATTGATTCATCTTACCTCAGTCCTCTTTTCTTGGTTTCATTTTGAATTCAGGGGCGTGTTTACTGGCTTCCACTAGGCTGCAGTAGAAGCCAGGTCTGTAGCTATAGCAGCCAGTGCTGGCAGCTTATTAGGATAGATCAAACAGGTCTGTAGCTATAGTGACCTGAGGAGCTGATGCAGCCCATACATGAGGGGATATCTAGGAATACGTAGGACATTGTTAATGAACATATATTGCAAAGTAACTTGTTTTTGCAAGATCTTTAACATAAAAAGCAATCCTTGAAGTGAGACAACCCCTTTAAGAATTATTAAAAAATATTGAAAGTGGTATGGAAAATTAATAAAAAATATAACCAAAAATTCTTAAAAAATGTGCTGAACATAAAAATGTGAGTTAAACAATGTCATTTTTGATTACACCTTCCCTTTAATTTTCAAAATGACCAAAGTCCCCTTGCCTGTTTCCTCTGTGGTACTGTTCATTATACAGCCCCTCCACACCTGCTTCTCTCTTGTTGATTAGGCTGAAGACAAGTGTGTAATTTTTTTCCCTGCTGTATAATCTATTGATTATTAGCACTAGGAAGAGAAGAATTTTCTGTTCTCTTCCCTTGCCCAATAAGTAACATTTTAGATTAGCATCGTCTCCGCTTTTATTTACCTATTTAGATTGCTTCTTTTTTACGCTTTTCAATTTACTTTACAGGATGATGTTTTTGTTTCTTTTTAATCTATTTGCACGACCACTTTAATCTTCACGCGACTGGTTTTATCTAACACTGTAATGTAGGTCAAGGGCATCATTGTTTGTATACCAGAATGCATCATGTTGTGAGAACCTGCAACGGGCTCTAGGTTTCAGACACATTTTTATCTAGAGCTAACTCATCCGTTTAAAAACACGGTCTATTTTAATGGGTTAATTTTAATAGTCCATTTTAAAATACAATCTGTTTAATGTGTTTTTTTTTATTTTTCAGAATTTTTATTCAAGGAGGACCTGTCACCGGTTCGTCTTCTAAGAAACTAACATAGTGGGCTTTCCTTAAAAGACCAAGGATCTCCTTTTTCACTGCGTAGGTATTGAGCCAATGACGTAACAAATAAGCAACCCTTATTGATGCAACCATTTACTGCAGTGATAGGCCTATCAGCTTTGCTGTTCCTAGCTGAGCCTGTTACAGTGACATGAGTGCAGGAGGTTTGTAAACTGTGGTACACGACAGAGCTCTAAAGGGTTAAAGGGGTTTTGCCACGAAGTAAATTTGATGTGGGAAGCTTGCAAATAAAATAAAAAACATTTTCACCATTCATCATTATTAAAAATTCTGCACCGTTTTTGTTTTAGCTGCTCCTTTAGTGATCCATTGTTTACAGCTCATCTCCAGGGGATACGACCAGGGCTGAGAGCTCCTCAGTCCTGGTCGCACATGCTCAGACATCACCTCTCCTCTCAGGCAGCTACTGAGTGTTCAAACCCCAGGTGCTGTCATTATACTCCTGTCCTCTGTACTGCTTAGTGCATGTCTGTGTATTGATAAAGAGAAAAAAACAACAACACTGGTTTGGTTCCTGCAGGGATTCGAACCTAGGACCCTTCTGCTGTGAAGCAAAAACATTACCTCTCAGCTACTTGCAATGCTTTACATAAACAGACCTTTCTTTGACTAGAGAGAGGAAAGACCTGGTGATGTCATCCTGCATGGTCACATGATATGCAATTCAAACAAAACACACACGTCCCCTTCTGAACACACAGAGCTGAAGAGCTGGATATAGGAGGTATGAAATGAGATTGTGGCAAGACCCCTTTAAAGCTTGTCAGTAAGCCTGTCTTCAAGATAAGAAACAGAGCAGGGAGTTATATAACCAGCCTTACTGTTGCTGCAACCTCTGAGATCAGAGAGGTAGCCGGTAACTGGGGAAGCTTGCACACAAAAGCAGGAGATAGGATCTGCTCCTAATTCTGAAGGGAAGCCAAATAAAAACAGCAATGTATTTGGTAATAGTCTTTATTTACTTTTGCATACATGCTTAAAGCTAATCAGTGAAACAGTAATACCCCTTTAATCTGCTGCTGATCTTTTTTGATTTTCAACAGTAAAGAATAAGGGTGAGATGTGCGAAAATTGGTAGTGCTATGTCAGTTTTTAGGCGCATTAAATAAGTGTAAAGTGCACCAGAAAGTCCGACCCTTTCAAAAATCTGGCGTCAGGTATACCTTGCATAGTAAACATAATGGGCTACATGTATGAATCTCGCCGGGTCGGGGCGCACCTTTACGCCAGTTTCCTGGCGGAATCTGCGCCTGATTTATGTCGGGGCCGGGGCGCGCTCATAGATATCATGTAAAGTCCGCCGCACCTCGCCAGTGTGTTAGGCGCAGTGCGGGACTTAGGCTCAGTGCGGGGCTGAGCCTATGATTCGGCGCCGGAGGAAGTGCGGTCATACATGCGGGGAAAAGTCCGCCGCGCCAGTGTGTGGGGCGCAGTGCGGGGACCGAGGCGCAGTGCGGGGCTGCGCCTATGATTCGCCGTCCGAGGCGGTGAGCTCGTACATGCTGGAAAAAGTTCCTTGCGACTCGCCATTGTGTGTGGGGCACAGTGCGGAGACATGGGCGCAGTGCGGGACTTAGGCGCCGTGCGGGACTGTGCCGAAAAACAGTTCCAATGCGAGACAGGCTGGAACAGCGAGAAATCATTCCACATCTCGGTGCGGAGTATGAATCAAAAATCGCCTTTATAAAGGCGGAAAACATTCTCAGGAAAAGAGCTGAAACCTAAAAAATAAAAAATACATAAAACAAAATCACTTTCCAATATCCTAATTCTTGAATTAGGATATTGGAAATTGCTGGGAAATACAGTAATTCAAATTCCGAAAGCTTTTCTGATTGGTCGGCATAAACCGGCCAATCAGAATTGGAGCGACAGTGAACCATTAAAACCTATGGGAAGTTTAGACCAATCAGAATCCACGGCGGGATAGTTCAAAATACAGTAAAAATGCTGAAAAGAGCTGATTGGTTAAGCTACCGGGGACTTGGCTAGCTCAGCCAATCAGAATACTAGCGACAAAGACCCATTAAAACCTATGGAGAATTATTGACCAATCAGAATAGGAGCGACAAAGACCCATTCTAGTCTATGGAGAAGTTTAGACCAATCAGAATCCACGGCGGGATAATTCAAAATACAGTAAAAAGACAGAAAAGAGCTGATTTACTGAGCTAGCGGGGGCTTGGCTATCCCAGCCAATCAGAGCGCGAGCTACTTCTCCCATAATAGTCTATGGAGAGATGGGCGCAACGAATAATAATATGGAGGTAACGAAAAAAAAATATTAAATCAATAAAATCATGTTTATTTCTTTATTTTCGTTAGCCAAGGATCAATAGTATGGGTGCAACGAAAATAAAGAAATAAACATGATTTTATAGATATAATTTTTTTTCCCGTTACCCCTATATTATCATTCGTTTTATATACACATCGGGACAACTTCTGTAGTGTTATAATTTGATTTCGGCCATGTACAGTTTTATTGCAGATTGCATTAGAAAACCCATAGGAGCGTCGCCTGCTCTCCCATTGGTCCAAATAACGGCACCTCTTTTAACTTAGCCAATCACAGAGCTCGCTCGGAATTTCTTTTCCCCATAGAACTCTATGAGAAAGTAGCTCGCACTCTGACTGGCTAAGCTGGACGAGCCCCCGCCGCTTCAACCAATCAGCTTGTTTCGGCATTTTTACTGTATTTTGAACTGTCCCGCCTTTGAATATGATTGGTCAATTTTTCTCCATAGGATATAATGGGACATTGTCGCTCCTATTCTGATTGGTCAATTCTCCTCCATAGGTTATAATGGGACATTGTCGCTCCTATTCTGGTTGGCTGGTTTATGCCGACCAATGAGAATAGCTTAAACAATTTGAATTACTATATTTCCCGGCAATTCTCTCTATGGCAATTCCCTATGTAGCGCCGGTCTCGGCGACCAACGCGTTGTTCGGGTTTTTAACTGCTTTATTTGTAAAGAAGGGGTCGGCTCTTTATCTGATCATGGTTTACATTTACTACAAATGATTTTTTTATTAATACTCCATGCCGCACGGCGCTGAGAGCCGAGATTTCAGTGCCCCGATCTCTCCATAGACTACAATGGGAGAAGTAGCTCGTGCTCTGATTGGCTGGGATAGCCAAGCACCCGCTAGCTGAGCCAATCAGCTCTTTTCTGTCTTTTACGATTGAACTGTCCCGCCTTTATTTTGATTGTCAAACTTCTCCATAGGATAAATGACTTTGTCGCCCTATCTGATTGGTTAATACTCCTTCATGGGTAGAAGGCCACTGTCGCCCCTATTCGATTGGTCCAAACTTCTCCATAGGATATAATGTGTCTTTGTCGCTCCTATTCTGATTGGTCAATAGTTCTCCATAGGTTTTAATGGGTCTCTGTCGCTCCTATTCTCATTGGCTGAGCTAGCCAAGCCCCCGCTAGCTTAACCAATCAGCTCTTTTCAGCATTTATATTGTATTTTGAACTGTCCCGCCGTGGATTCTGATTGGTCTAAACGTCTCCATAGGATATAATGGGTCTTTGTCGCTCCTATTCTGATTGGCCGAGCTAGCCAAGCCCCCGCTAGCTCAGCGAATCAGCTTTTTTCACGTTTTTTACTGTATTTTGTAATGTCACGCCGTGGATTCTGATTTGTCAATCCTTCACATGAGGTTTTAATGTTTCTCTGTCGCTCCTCTTCTGTTTGGCTGGTTTATGCAGACCAATTAGAATAGCTTTCAGAATTTGAATTACTTTATTTCCCGGCAATTTACAATATCATAATTCTTGATATTGCGCCGTTCTAGAGTTTAGGAAAGTGATTTTTTTTATTTTTTATTATGTTTATTTTTTACGTTCAGCTCTTTTCTGACAATGTTTCTGCCTTTATAAAGGCGATATTTTCGGAATCATACTCCTGCTGCACAGAGCGGAGCGCCGAGATTTCTGTCGCGATCTTCTGTATGTTTCCTCGCATGTTCCGATCCTGCTTCACTTCGCCGCCGCCGGAGCATTTAGACCAAAATAAACCAGGTCTGCTTGTCGGAGCTGCCGAGCGCTGCACTGCGCCTCGCTTTGCCGACTCGCCATCGTACATGCCTCGGAGTTTTCGAGCGCGCCGCTTCCCGCACCGGAACGCCTACCCCGCGCCCACTGCCCGCCCCTTCATTCGGGGCGCAGCTGAAAGTGGTGAACACTGCGCCCAACACTGAATCCCCGCGTCCGACAGCGCAGGTTACGCCAAAAAACAGACGGAAAGCCCGATCATACATGTCGCCCAATGTGCCTAAAAATGATGCGCTGTGCGCCTCCATAACGAGACGCGCCTATTGAGGCGCATAGCACATCATTATAAGTGTATATGTGTTAGGCGCATTTCACATTTTACAAGTATGTGTTAGGCGCATTACAAGTATGTGTTATGTGCATTTCATTTTCTTGTAATGATAAGCTATGCGCCTCCATGTTCTTGATAGGGGCCTTACATTGACATCATGGATCAGAAAGGGCTGCTGGAAGCTGGAAATCACTTTTTATATTGAGAATACAAGCATCTTTGGGCCATTAGCTCAATATACAATTTATCTGTCTTCAACTGGTGCCAAAACATGTAGTACCACACTGTACTGTAATGAGGCGCTACTAGACTGCCAAACACTGCATGCACTGCATTAATGCAGATGATTTACAAGTGAAATGCTCATGATAATCAATTAGATGAGTGTAGTTTCAAGATCCAATGTCACAGAAAAGACCATTGTTTGTTGAAGATATTGTATCCTGAGGCCACTGCCACTTGAGGGAGCGTTGTCAGTCTGTTTGAATTACATTGGTTTGGAATTGTCTTCTTCTTAAAGTGAACCACTCAGAAGATGTAACTTCATGTTACAAACCCTGCTCAGTCCAACAAAACTTGGGTTTAATGGATTTTCTCTTGTGGACTCCAGGTTTTTTTCTTCTAAGCTTTAAACAAACATTAGTTTTTTTTGACATAAGCCAATGCCAGTGCCTGAAAAAGATGTATACACTGGTCACAGTGTTATTTGTGTATCTCTCCCATCTGAACTTCTCATTGTGACCCTGTCTTTGGCCGGGGTCTTGCCATTTCCTTGCCAGCTCTGAGTTGCAGCCAACTGGCAGTCCTCACTAACATATTTGACTTGCTTCTCTTAATAAACATGCTGCATCAGCAATGAAAACTGCTACGGAGCCGTCCTTCTGTAGATTGTAAGCTCTTGCGAGCAGGGCCCTCACACTTCGTGTCTCATTTGTAAGTAGGTCTTTTATAATGTAATGTCTGGTTTGTCTGTGCTTGTACCCTCTATATTGTAAAGTGCTGCAGAATATATTCTCACTATATAAATAAAGATTATTATTAGGGAATAGTTATCTTTTTGACTGTTGTGAAGCTACAAAGCCCAAGAAGCCAGCAGACCAAGCTGGGACTTGTAGTTTCACTAAAACTTGTTAACTGTATAGAACATTTAGACCAAGCAGACTAATAAATGACGAATAATCTCCCTCTCGGATCCTTGACGTCGTTCAGGCATACGTTCGAAGTGTGTGTTAGATTTCGTGCTGGTATGTTGCCCAAGTTAATTGGAAATTTGGTAAATCTGCTAAAACATTTAGAGGTTTCAATTTTTTTCCTGTTCTGCAAGTAACACAAGTGCAGGTTTAACGTGCGTCTTTCAACAAGTTTAATTTAATTTGTAGATTAGTATTGGAAGTCGCATTTCCACTCTGTTGCATACTGGCCATTATGGATACAAAGCGAGCATTGTCTGAGTCTCCCAAGCTCAGTTGAAGGGGTTGGATTCTTAAGCACCTGACATTGTGGCACAAAAGTCCACTGATTTGGGCACATGTTACATTAGGTGTTTATGACAGTGTTTATGCAGGTGGGCCTAACAAATTTCAACAGCATGCAGTTCATTATTATTATCAGTGGAGGTTCAGTAGATCCGATTTCTAACCATTGCAAATATTCCTAGAAATCAGTTTAAGGCCTGAATGCTTCAGCCGTGTTTTGGGTATATCTACAGCTTTCTTAGCAGGACAGTTAAAAATTGTTGATTTCAACAGAGACATGGTTGCATGTGCGAGTTTATTCCACTTAAAACATGAAAACTGTGTCTGAGTAACATAGTAGATAAGGTAGGAAAAAGACCCAAATCCATCAAGTGCAACCTATATCCTTACAGTGCTGAATCAGAGGAAGGCAAAAACATATCCCATACAAGAGGAAAAAATCCTTCCAACTATGGCAATCAGAATAATCCCTGAATCAACATCCCAGCTCCAGAATCTAGCAACTATAACCTGCAATGTTATATTGTTTTCTAGAATGGCATCTAATTTGTTTAATCAATTCACATCACAACCTCTTGTAGCAGCAGGTTCCACAGTCTCACCGCTTGTACGGTAAGGGTATGCTCACGCAGTTTATTTGGACACTGTTTTGGATGCAGTTTTTAGAGCATTTCCGCGCCCAAACATTATCCAAAAAGCCTCCAAAACGCCCCCAGTTCATTTTATTGATACCTATTTAAAACAGCGCTGTAGTTCACACATGACAAGGTTTTTACACACTTCTTTGGAAGCTGTTTTGGGTGCTGAAAAAGAAGCGTCATGTCAATTCTTGAAGTGTAGAAACGCGAAACACGAAAAATGCTCCAAAAATGAGTCTAAAAATGCATTTTTGCTATATTTTTTGACGCGTTTTTTGCCCAGGCTATTAATTTGCATGGGTGAAAACAGTGTTGAACACCTTGTCCAAAAACGCACAGAGAAACACGTCCAAAACTTCTTCTGAAGCGTGTTGTAGGTGAGGTTTTGATGCTGGTTTGGGAGCGGAAACACACCGAAAACCACTTCAAAAACAGCGTCAAAATCAGCCGTGTGAACATAACTTAGGGCTTGTCCCCACGGCAGGTTTTTCAGTTGGTTTTACAGACGGTTTTCGAAGTTGAAAAACGTCTGTAAACCGACTGTCAACCTTTTACATTGATTTAAATAGAAAATTTGTGCAGCGGTCCACAATGCACGGATTTTACGATGGACTTTTTTTTTACACTGCCGACGTTCCTAAAAACAGTGGTTGAGAGGGACAGGCGAATCCGTAAACCACGGACAGAACCGTCCCCCCAAACTACGGAAACCATGTCAGAATACCAGCCGGATTCTTTAATCAATATCTAACTGGTATTTTAACCTGCCGTGTGGACGCACTCTAAAAAATTCCTGTCGCTTATGAAGGTGAAACCTTATTTCCTTTAGACATAGAGGATACTCCTGGCATGGTTAAAGGTGTAATTGTAAAGAGATCATATGAGAGACCTCTGAGCTGTTCATTCACATATTTGTACATGGTAATTACATTTCCCCTAAGCTGTCTTTTTTCCAAACTGAATAACCCCCAGTTTGATAGCTTGTCTTGGTACTGCAATCCATCCATTCCCTTAACCAACTTGGTCGCCCTTCTTTGCATCCGCTCCAGCTCAGTTATGGCCTTCCTATACATCAGCGTCCACAACTGTACACAATATTCCATATGTGGCCTCACCAGTAGTTTGTATAGGTGCAAGACTATGGGCGACATGTCCGAAAAGTGGTGTATCTATGCCAGTTTTAGGCACATTAAATCAGTGTAAAGTGCGCCTGAAAGTCCGATACTTTCTAAAAATTGCTGTCAGGTATACCTTGCATAGATTACTTAATGCGCATAAAACGGCACATCGTATCAAAAAAGGGCGCATTGTATCAAAAAAAGGGTGCATTGCATCAAAAAAGGGCGCATTGCTCAACACTCGGCACATAGCATATCATTGGTTGCATATGGTATGCGTATATCGAGGCTCATTGCCCGACGGGGGCGCATAACATATGTAAGGCGCCTCAATAGGCGCATTTCGCGACGGAGGCGCACAATGCACCATATTTAGGCGCATTACAAAGTGTCGTTCCCGGCGTATAATGTGCCTAGTTTAGGTGTACGACAGTTCATTTACAACAAGAATATGCCGTAAAAAGTGGGTTTGCCGTAAAATAGAACAAAAAACTGCCATTGGCGAGTTGGGACATGTCGCCCTATGTTTTTATCTTGTACGTTGCAACCTGCAATTTTATTTGCCTTGGCAGCAGCTGCCTGGCATTGGTTACTAAATTTAAGACCATTATCCACCACTATCCCCAAATCTTTTTCAGCGGTAGTTTTACCCATTGTCATGCTATTAAGCACATAACACCCCCACATTCATTTGTCACAGAGTTTTGTAAATATGCTAGTCTTCTCTGTGATTCGGGTACAAGATCACTTATAAAAAAAATTTAAATAAGAGGGCCCAATACTGTCCTTTGAGGTCCCCAGGACCAGGTCCAAGAGGTTTTTCATCCCTAGGTAGCCCCAAAAGTGGTCAGAAACATTAGACTTCAGTCAGCAAAACCCACTGAATATCTAACATGTATATGATGTTTGGCATATGAAGGAAAGAAGGATCAGGTAAACTTAATTTCAACATGACGATCCTTTGTTCCTTCCAGAGGTGAGTGGTAGTGGATCATTTTAAGTTGTCTCCTGTACCCTTTCAATACACACGTGTGGAGATCCTGCTTCTTTATGTTTCTATAGCACACCCTTATATATAGCAAAAGCGAGGAGGACATTATACAGCACTAATGACTTGTGTAAGCTGTAAATCAGACACTGGGACAAGATATAACACTTATTAGATCTTTTAGCAGCTTCTATGAGTGACATGTATGATTCTCGCCACGTCAGAGCGTACATTTCCGCTAGTTTTCCGGCGAAATTTGCGCCTCATGTATGTCGGTGCCGAGGCGCGCTCATACATGCGGTGTAAAGTCCGCCGCGCCTCGCCAGTGTGTGAGGCGCAATGCGGGACTTAGGCGCAGAAGGGACTGTGCCTCATATTCGCCGTCCGAGGAGGTGCGCTCATACATGCGGGGAGAAGTTCACCGCGCCTCGCCAGTGTGTGTGGCGCAGTGCGGGACTTAGGCGCTGTGCGGGACTGCGCCGATCATGTATTCCGAATCGAGACAGGCTGGAAAACAGTGAGAAATCATTAAGAATGTCCGTGCGGAGTATGAATCAAAAATCGCCTTTATAAAGGCGTCAAACATTCTCTGAAAAAGAGCTCAAACCTACTAAAAAAATACATAAATAAAATCACTTTTCAAAAATCTAGAACGCCGCTACATCGGGAATTTGGATATTGAAAATTGCCGGGAAATACAGTAATTCAAATTTTGTAAGCTATTCTCACTGGTCGGCATAAACCAGCCAATCGGAATATGAGTGACAGGGACCCATTAAAACGTATGGAGAACTATTGCCCAATCACAATCAAAGCCGGGACAGTTCAAAATACAGTAAAAAGGCAGAAAAGAGCTGATTGGTTGAGCTAGCGGGGGCTTGGCTAGCTCAGCCAATCAGAATAGGAGCGACAGAGACCCATTAAAACCTATGGAGAAGAATTGACCAATCAAATTCAAAGGCAGGACAGTTCAAAATACTATTGATCCTTGGCTAACGAAAATAAAGAAATAAACATGATTTTATTGAATTAATATTTTTTTTTCTTTAACCCAATATTATTGATCATTTTATATACACATCGGGACAACTTCTGTAGTCTTATCATTTGATTTCGGCCATGTACAGTTTTATTCCAGATTGCATTAGAAAACCCATAACTTAGCCAATCACAAACAGAGCTCACTCTGCATTTCTTTTCTCCATAGAACTCTATGAGAAAGTAGCTCGCGCTCTGATTGGCCGGGATAGCCAAGCCCCCGCTCGTTCAACCAATCAGCTCTTTTTTGCATTTTTACTGTATTTTGAACTGTCCCGCCTTTGAATATTTGGTCAATATTTCTCCATAGGTTATAATGGGTCCCTGTCGCTCCTATTCTGATTGGTCAATACTCCTCCATAGGTTAGAATGGGCCACTGTCGCTCCTATTCTGATTGGCTGGTTTCTGCCGACCAATAAGAAGAGCTTAAACAATTTGAATTACTGTATTTACCGGCAATTCTCTATAACCCAATTCCTTATGTAGCGCCGGTCTCGGCGACAAACGCGTTGTTAGGGATTTAATTGATTTATGTTTATAGACGGTTTCAGCAATTTGTCAGAGAATATTTGACACTTAATAAAAATGTTTTTTTTATTCATACTCCATGCCACACGGCGCTGAACGCCGAGATTGCATTGCTCCGATCTCTCCATAGACTACAATGGGACAAGTAGCTCGTGCTCTGATTGGCTGGGATAGCCAAGCCCTCGCTACTTCAAACCAATCAGCTCTTTTCTGCCTTTTTACTGTATTTTGAACTGTCCTGCCTTTGATTTTGATTGGTCAATAGTTCTCCATAGGTTTTAATGGTTCACTGAGCTCCTAAATTTTGATTGGGTTTTTTTATGCCAACCCAATTTAGAATTGCTTTCAGGGAAAATTTGGGAAAATTTGTATTTCCCGGCAATTTCCCCAAAATCAAATTCCTGATTTTTTGCCCCGGGGGCTAGATTTTTTGGAAAGTAATTTTTTTTTTTTTTTTGAAGTTTTAGCTCAAAGGGGAAAAGTTTTTGCCAAATAAAAGGGGGGGTTTTTTTTTTAATCGACTCCATGCCGCACGCCCCTGAGGGGGAGATTTTTCTTGGATCTTCCCTTTTATGTTTTCCTTCTGGTTTCCCTTTTGCTTCACTTCGCCTCCGCTTGGAGGGGATTTAACCAGAATCAAAAATAGGGCTTTCTTTTTGGAGCTTTGGGGCGCTGCACTGCCGGGCCCGCTTTGCCGACTCGCAAACGTACTATGCCTCGGATTTTTTGAGGTTTCCCCGTCCCGCCCCGGAAACCCCCTACCAAAGGGGCCCACACTGTTCCCCTTTCAAAGCCCCTTCATGCGGGGGGGGGGGCTGAAAATTTGGAAAAGCCCCGCCCCAACTTGCATCCCTGGGTCCGAAGGGGATTGGGCCCTTTGGGGGGGAGGATAAAAGGCCCGAAACAGGGAAAGCCCCTTCAAAAGTTGCCCCAAGTTTCCCTTTTTCTTAGAAAGTTAACCCGGTTTCCCCAGTTTTCCGACGTCCCCCACTAGGAGACCCGAAAAGTTTTTAGCAGGTTATACAGAGTCAATTATAAGTTTAAGAGGTATGGGAAAGAAAGAATTCTGACAGGTGGAGAAAGAGGCATTTTTAATAAGATATTTTACCGTACAATGTTTCTTATGTTCGCTTGAACTATTGATCTACACAGGGGCGTTGCTAGGCTAGTTTATTCGGGGCACAAGCCCCGGATAAACATGCCTGTGCCTCGAACCTCGATCAACCGGGTTTTCAGGCATTTTCTTGTGCCCCGCCTCGCCGAACGATTTATTCAGCGAAATGTTTGTCCTCGGGCACATAAACAGCTCAAAAAGCCCTTTTTCATTTAGGGAGGGGGGGGGAAGGGGGCGCCTGGTCCTCACTGAAGCTCCTGTCAGGAATTTAAAAGTGCTGCAAACCGGGTTTTCCGCACAAGAGTCTTGCAGTCAGGAAGCAGAACAAGTTGTGAAAGCTCCGGGTCCTACTTTTGCTTGGGGCCCCCCCCCCCGGGTTCCGGGGCCTTTTCCTTGCTCCTAAAACCCCGGGGCCCTTTAAAAATTGAGTCAGCAGCAGCAGCAGCATCCAAAAAAGGGGGCCCAGGGAGGTCCCAAGTGAGTGGGGTAGCCTCACTGTAGAGACCTTTCTAAATTGCATAATAAAGGGTTTAAAAAACATAATTTTCATGAAAATGAACTTTCTGAAAAATTTTATATATATATATAAATTTTATATATATATATTTATATATATTGTGGGGGGGTGGGGTTGGGGGGATGTTAATAAAAAATTTGTGTGTGTATAAAAATGTGTATAAAATGAGGGGTGTGAAAAATATGTGTTTTATATTTATGTATGTGTGATGCATATGTTTTAAGTGTATTGTGGTATGCATAGTGTGTAAATAATTTTTACAGTAAGTTTTGTGTATATGTTTTTATGTGTGTGTTTTTTGTGTATATTTTATAAAATTTTTTGGGGTATGTATAAGTTATGTATTAATTTTTGTTTGTTATATATATATTATTTTTCATATATATATATATATTTTTGGGGTTTTTGTAAGTATGTACTTTATATAGGTTTTGATCCACATATCCACAATATCGCCCCATTTTTCGTACTAAACATTTAAACCCCCGCCCGTTCGTCCATTTTACATGTAAAAAACAAAACCCGAAGATAAATTGTATCGAATATAATTTTTTTTTTATTTCCTGTCATTTGTAAAGGGGTTTTGAAAAGTTTTTACTGGCAGCCCAAAAATTTGGAACTTTACATGGAGCTATGAATTTCCCTCTCGTTCCCCCGGCGTACAATTTCCGGGTGGTATTGTTTGGTGGGGAGAGAAGTGACAGTCCCCCTGATAAAGCGGCGGGGGGTCGCTTATTTTTAAAAGGGCGGGTTCCTTTTGCAGTGAAAAAAACAGGGAAACTTTTTAAATCCCGTTATGAACTTTCAGTATTTGTTTGGGGGGGAAAATTTGGGCAAAATTAAAGAAAAAGTTTTTGCCCTGGGGGCCCGGGCTGGAAATAAAAATCCCGCCCGGCACTAAGCCCCCAACAGCCCCATACAATATCCGAAAACAAAAGTCTCTTGTTCCCCCCACCTCGCCATTTTAAAATATATTCATTTTAAAGGCTTTTCACACAGAGCTTTTTGGGGCATTTTTTTATGTTTTTTTGGGGCGTTTTTTTTGCAGAAAGGCAGGGGTATTAATGTTAACATTTCTGACAAAAACGCATCAAAAAAAGCCCCAAAACCCCCCGGTGAAAGCACCCCCCACACAAGCAAGGGAAAAAACCAAGGTGCAGAAAAAACCCCCCAACCCCAGAGTCGGTGTTTCGCTTTAAAAATCCGGGGCAAGCCCCCACGACACTACATAAGCAAAAACTTTTAAACCCACAACCCCCCCAATCACATCACCGGTTTGTCAGGTCAATTTACAGAATACAGCCCCCATTCAACACAGAAGAAAAAAACCCTGCAGCAGGGACTCCGGGGACGTCATCTTGATGGGAGGGTTTTGTTCATTCTCCTTTTCCCTTTTCCCTTGGCCCCAAAACCCCCAAAGAGTCTTCCCTTTTAGAGTTGTTCCCCTTCCAAATTTTTTTCTGTCCCGTACAGCATGCAATGTCTTCTTCTCCCCGGGCCCCCATTTTCCCTTTCCTGTAGAAATTTTCCACAAAAAAAATCTTTGACCCTCTCTTTTCCCCACTTTTTTATCAAAATTTCCCCCAAAAAGCGTTTTGTTAGAACCCCAAAAATTAGAAATTTAAAAAATGTCAGATAAGTGGCATGTAAATAGGTTGAACCCCCCTTAGGTAGGTAAACAGGGGGCCCTTTCCTTAATTTGGGAGGTGACAGGGCCTACCCCTGTAAATTTGCCAGGTAGCTGGGGCTGCCGCCAGTAACCAAAACCAAATAATGGGGCTGGGCCCCCCGTAAATAGCCAGGGGGCTAGGGGCTGGGGCCCCGTAAAAGCCCGGGAGGGTAGGGGCCCCGTAATCACCGGGGACGGAGCGCCCCCCCGAAAAAAAACCAGGTTGCTAAAGGGGTTTCCCCCATTTAATTTGCCAGGTAGCTAGGGGTTCCCCCAGTAAATAGCCCGGTAGCTTTTTGGGGGTGCCCCCAGTTAAAATTTGCCCGGGTTGCTGGGGGCGCCCCCCGAAAAAAACCTTTTAGCTGGGGGTGCCCCCCGTATTTACCTGGTTAGCTAGGTTTTCCCCCAGTAATCAGCCAGGTAGGGCCAAATAAATTTGCCTGAAGGGGCCTAATTTTTGCCAAATTTGGGCCCCGGGGCGTAAAAACCAGCTTTGGTCCAAATTTAATTTTGCAGTCAGGGGGCCCTTTTTGTAGGCAGTAAGGCCCGTATGTAGGCAGGAGGGCCCTTTTGTAAGCAGGCAGGGCCATTTTGGGAGGAATGGGCCCCGTTTTAAAAAGGGCAGGGAGGGCCAGTATATAGGCAGGGAGGGCCCAGTATATGGGAAAGGGGACTGAAGGTAGACAGGGGGCCCATATAGGCAGAAGGGGGGTATAAAAGGCAAACAAGGGTTTGGTTTTATGGTTTGGGCAGGGCATTTTAAAGGGAGGACAAAGGGGTGGAAAAAGGCAGACAGGGCCCCCTTTTGGGAATAGGTAGACAGGGCATATATAGGAAAAAGGGCTGGTATATAGGGAGGGAAAGGGGTGGGTTTTATAGGGAAGGGCAGGGCAGTAAATATAGGTTTGAAAGGGCAAGGGATATAGGGGTTTAAACCCGGGGAGTTTTAAAGGCAGACAGGGAGTTTTATGGAGACAGGGTTTGGAAAATATAGAGGGCAGGGCTGGGGGGTTTTTTAAAAAAATAGGTAGACAGGGCAGGTATATAGGGGAATAGGGCCCGTAAAATAGGCAGGGCAGGGGGTATTTTAGGGAGACAGGGTTGGGATATAGGGGCTTTGGGATATTGGTAAAACAGGGGCAGGGATATAGGAAAAACAGGGAGTTTTATAGGCAGGGGCAGGGCCGGTTTTTTTTAGGGAGCAGGGGGGTATATAGGTTTGAAGGCGTAAATAGGGAGAAAGGGCAGGTAAATAGGGAGACAGGGCAGTAAATAGGAACAGGGCTGGAAAATAGGTAGACAGGGTGGTTTTAAAGGTTGGGCAGGGGGGTTTTATAGGGAATTGGGGAGGGATATAGGCAAAACAGGGGGAGTATAAAAGGGGGGACAGGTCATTTTATAGGCCAAAAAACCGGGGGGAGTAAATTTTAGGTTTGGAAAAGGGCTGGGGATATAAAATAAAAGGGGAGGGATATAGGCAGACGGGGAGGTTTTATCAGCAGACCCGGGTATTTGTTTTTTTTTAAAAAAAAAATAAAAACAATACTTACCTGATGTTTTTTGCTTACTTTGTTTCTTTCCCCAAAACGCCCCCCGGGAGCATGTGCGGGAGCGGAGCGGGCGGGATGGGATAGTCATCACATCGCCCCCTGCCCCGCGGCCTTCCCGGGAGGTTTAACAGACAGGATCAAAGAATTTCCCGGTTTCAGGGCCCGGCCCCTGCTTGCAAACCCCGGGGGGTTGCAAGGGGGGTGGCTTGATGGCTGCTGGCTGGGTTTTTTAAAACCCCCCCCTGCAGCCGTTTTTGGGAGGGGGCCTGTCGGTTTTCCCCGCCACAGGGGTTTTGGGTTTTGCTGATGGGGAAACCCCTTGGGCCCGGGGGGGCCCCCCCCGGGGCGCGTCAAAGACCGGGCCGGGGGTTGCCCTGTGAGCAGTTCCCGGGGGGGGTTATTTTTCCCAAAAATACCGTTGGTTAAAGTTCACACGAGTAATTTTCCCGTCCATACTTGACGGGTTTAATTTTGGGGTTTAAAAAACCCCAAGTACAGGCTGGAAAAAATTTAATTTAAAGCTAAATGTAGCTAGGATTCCCTGCTGGGGGGCAATAAATTTTCAGTTAGAGCTTCAGAGGGACGCGCTGGCCACATTTTTTTTTCTGTTTTTAAAAAAACAACCGCAGTTCCCTGGGGGTGAAAAAAGGGCCCGGGGAACCCCGCCCTAATACAAAAAAGTAAACCCCAAAGGGCCCTGGCCCCGGGGTGTTTTTGGGACCCCCCGATCCCCCAGGATTAAAAGATGTACAAAGATAAAAACCCCAAAACCCCTTTTTACGCAATTTTTTTTCCAATTCGGGAAAATTTCCCCAAATTTTTGGGGTTTTGAAAACTTGCTGTTTGGGCCCCATTGGGGGGGGTATAAAGGGGGGGGGCGGGTATTTTTGGGTTTTTTGGGAAAGCAGATTTTGGTTTGGGGGCCCGTTCCGCATTTAAAAAAGGGCCCCAAAAATAACCCGAAAGGGGGAAACCCTTCCCAAAATCGCCCCCCATTTTGGGGTTTACTTCCCCCATGATTCCAAACTAGGGGTGTATTGTACAAATTTTTGGGGGGAAAGGTGTTACAAAAATTTTTTTTTTTGCAATTTTGGGGTTTTGAAAAGGGGGAGGGAAAACCAATTCCCCCCCATTTTTTTTTGGGTTCAATTTTTCGCGTTTGGTTTCAGCATAAAAAGACAGGAATATTTACTAAGGGGGTCGGTCCCAAATTTCAATGGTAAAAGATTTTATTAGTTTTTTTTTTTTTTTTGTTTTAATTTTCTTTTAAAATTTGAAATAGGGCTATAAAAAAAATTTCGTTTTTATTTTTTGTTTTGTTTTGATAGCCTTTTTTTTGTATACGGAGTGATTTTGGCTTTTTTTTTGGGGGGATGAGTTGGTTTTTTTTAGTACCCTTTTTTTGGGGGGGAATAAACCGGCTTTGATCACTTTTTATTAAAAGGGTTTTTTTGAGGGATTTTGAACAAAATACGCATTTGGTAGTTTTTTTTTATTTTTTTTTTTTAACAGCGGCACCGGGCAGTATAAAAAAACATTTCTAGTAAATTTCTCTAAGGTTTTTACGTTTTCAGCAAAACCCCAAATTTTTATATTTTTTTTAAAGTTTTAAATTGCTTTTAAAAAATAAAAACACTTTTTTTTTTTTTTATTTTTTTTGTAAAAGGAGCTGTGTAGGGCTTTTTTTTTGCGGGAAAATTTTAAAGGGTTTTTTTTGGAAAAATTTTTGGGGGGACAAGACTTTTGATCCCGTTTTAAAAAAAGGGTTTTTTGGAAGGCCCGGGGTTTTAAAAAATACTGCAAAATTTTGTAGTGTTTTTTTATTTTTAATTTTAAAAAGCGCTCACCGTGCGTATCCAAAACCCTTAGTTTTCTCTCTGGGGGGATAGAAAAACGGCGATACCCCATTTATATGTTTTTTAAATTTTAAAAACACTTTTAAAAAAAAAAATGTTTTTATTGTTTTAAAAAAATTTTTTTTGCATCTTGTTTTCCCGAAGCCCTAACTTTTTTTTTGTATAAAGAGAAGTGTTTAAAGGGCTTTTTTTGCGGGATGAATTAAGTTTTAATTGGTACAACGTTGGCGTTTTTTATGAGTTTTTGATCCTTTTTTTTCCATTTTTTGTTTGCAGGATTTTACAAAAATCGTAATTCTTTTGGGTGTTTTTTGTTTTTTTTTTTTTTAAGGCGTTCACCGTAAGGTTTTAAATTTAAAAGCCCGATTTAATTTGGGGGGGTCGTTACGCACGCGAAAAGATACCCCAAAAAAGGGTTTCTTTAAAATTTTTTTTTGATTTTTTTTGGGGCCAAAATTTTCCAATTTTTAAAGGGGAAAAAATGCGGTGAAAGTGTTTTTATTTTATTTTTTTTTGTTTTTGTTTTACTTTTTTTTTTTACTTTTGACATTTATTTTTAAATTTTTTTTCACTTTTTTTCACTTTTTTTTTCTAACCCGCCCAACATTTAGAATTGGGGTTAGAAGGCAGGCCCTTGCACAGTACTCGTACGTGTTTGGGCCCCATGAAAACGCCGTCACCCTGCCCACAATTTCAAAAACGGGATTGGGGGGGCTCAAAAAAAGATGGGGCCCCCCCCCCCCCGGGGAATTTCCCTTCACTTCCCCGGGGTCATCGACAGGGACGGTGCCCCTACAGTGCGGCCCTGAGGGAGCAGCAGGGGGAGCTCACCCTCCTGCCGGGCTTTAAATTTTCGCGGCCTGACAGGCTGCGGGAATAAAAAGGGTTTAAACACCCCCCCGGGACCGGGGCCACTCCGGGGGTGGGGGATTCGGCATGCGGGGCCCAAAGGTTAAAATTTTTCCCCTCGGGCCCCATGTTGCATCCCCGGTGGCCCCCCCCAAACCCGCGGAAAACCCAGGGGGATGGATTTTCCATTTGGGGGGAAGTCACTTCCAAGGGGGGTTTTCCCTACGGCCCCATGTCGGGAAGGGATTAAAACTATAGGGTGCGATCCTGCTGCAGCCAAAACACATCCAAACACGCACCTACATATTTGGATCCGACTGATGCAGAATTTTTGGATGTGTTTTTTGGATCCAAAACAGATCCAAAATCGGATCCAACACCGCGTGTGAACATACCCATACTGTCAAGTTAAACTGTGCTACATCTTTAAGTACAAAGTAATGTCCATTTAAAACATATAGGGCGACATGTATGAAAAATTTGGCGTGTAAACGCCAAATTTCATTTGCGTAATATTAATATAGAATGCGCCCAATTTAGGAACCTGCTCTACAGCAGTCATCAATCGGGCACATTCTAGCGCTTGTACGACATTTCTGGCTCAGGTAAACCGCTTTGTAAGTGCTCTACCTGTTCCAGAAGTAATACGCCTAGGAATGCCGTACTGAACCTATAAATATGTAGTTTCGTAGGTTCTAGTGCGCCCCGCCCCTCGATCTCAGGCACATTATAACGTGCCGCGGGCAAAATGTAATGCGCCTGATAATGGCATGCGGGACATTTAAAAATGTAGCAAACGGGGCTGCGCCAGATATCGGGCTGACGCTAGATATCTGGCGCAGCCCCGTTCATACACGTCGCTCATAATTGGTCCATATGACTTGCCAAAGGAAATTGGAGAACCTCTTTAAACATTTATCCCTAAGTGGGTAAACTTTTTAACATTTGTGAGGACCCAAAGTGTATGTAATTAATAGCCACTTATTAGGCATAAAATAGAACTATTATTTTTACAGATATCACAGAAGTCCAGTTGGTTATGGATGTATTAAAAAAGTCTCAAATCAGTAGCCATAAATCTCCGATGGCCTGGAACCTTCAATGACTGAAGTAATAGCATGGAAAATGTTGGATTAGCATCAAGAGTCATCAATTTAGGAGTAGAAAGATTCAATAAAGATGATCTTCAGAGGAATACTTGAAGTTTTTGACTATTATAGTCAGATTTTTCTAGGGGTATATTCATACAATGATAAATTTGTTGCAGACGTTTTTATGACTGTCCCCTTCATGTGAATGGGGTTTGCAGAAATCCATGCATATGCTGACGAAACAAACTCCATTCACATATATGGAATGGATTTTTCAGTCTTAGAAAATCTAGTGTGTGTCTGTGTGTATATATACACTTATCAATGGTCAAACACGTTAAGAAAATCTGTTCTTTCAGCTTAATTCTGGTTTGATGGAAACCAGTGGGATTAGCATATATTAGGGAGCTGCTGTGCATGCAATTCTTTAACATGTAAGTGCATGGAAGCAGACTTACTTTAAGAATCACTTTTTGGGTACATGGCACACACTTTGTTATGGTGCATTGGTACGAAACATGCACGTTCTTATAATGGTCCATAATTACCCACAACTCAGAGTTACAATACAGTTGTAATATGACCATGTGCAACAGGTCTGATAGTGACATATTGTTTGTGACCCAATATATATGTCAGTTGGGTGCAACAAAACAAGACACATTTTTTAAAAAAAAAAAAAAAACCCCCCGGTTAACCCTTTTTAAAAAAAGGAAAAAACCCCAAAAAAAACCCCCCAAAAAACCCCGGGGTTTTTTTTAAAATTTGGGGCCCCAAACCCTTATTTTTAAAAACCCCAAAAAAAAAAAAACTTTTTTTTTTTCCCCCCCGAAAAAAGGGGGGGAAAAAAAATTCAAAAAATTTTTTTGGGGGGAACCAAAAAAAAAAAAAAAAAATTTTTTTTTTTAAAAAACCCTTTTGGGAAAAAAAAAAAATTTTTAAAGGGAAAAAAATTTTTTTTTTTTTTTGGGGGGAAAATTCAAAAATTGAAATTTTTAAATTTTTTTAAAAACCCCCCGGGGGGGGCCCCAAAAAATTTTTTCCCCCCAAAAAAAAAACCCCCCAAAATTTTGGGGTTTTTTCCCTTTTAAAAAACAAAATTTTTTTTTTTTTTTCCCCTTTAAAACCAAAAAAAATTTTTTTTTTTTTTAAAAAACCGGGAAAAAAAAAGGGGGGTTTGGGGAAAAAAAAAAAAGGCAAAAAATTTTTTTTTTTTTTTCCCCCCCCAAAAAAATTTTTTTTTTTTTTTCCCTTTTTGGCCATTTTTTTTTGGTTAAAAATTTTTTTTTTTGGGGGGGGGGGGGTTTTTTTAAAAAAATTTTTTTTAAAACCCCCCCAAAAAAACCCCCCTTTTTTTTCCCCCCCCCCAAAAAAAAAACCCCCCCCGGGGTTTTTGGGCCCCCCTTTTTGGTTTTTCCCCCCCCCGGGGGGTTTTTTTTGGGGGTTTTTTTTAAAATTTTTAAAAAAATTTTTTTTTTCTTTCCCTTTTCTTTTTTTTTTTTTTTAAAAAAAATTTTTTTCCCGGGGTTTTAAAAAGGGAAAAAATTTTTTTTTTTTTTTAAAAAAAATTTATTTTTTTTTTTGGGGGGGTTTTTTTTTTAAAAATAAATTTTCCTTTTTTTGGGGGGAATTTGAAAAAATTTTTTTTTTCCTTTTTTTTTTTTTTCCCTTTTAAAAAAAATTTTTAAAAAAAAGGGGGCCCCTTTTTAGGGGGGCCCCCCCCTTTTTGGGAAAAAATTCCCCCCCAAAAAAAAATTTTTTTTTTTAAAAATTTTTTTTCTTTTTTAAAAAAAAAAAAATTTTTTCCCGGGGGAAAAAAAAAAATTAAAGGGGTAAAAAGGGGAAAAGGGGGTTTTTTTTTTTTTTGTTTTTTTTTTTTTTAAAAAAATTTTGGATGGTTTTTTTTTCCCCCCCGGGGGGTTTTTTTTAAAATTTTTTTTTAAAAATTTTGGAAATCCCCCCCAAAAAAATTTTCCCAAAACCCCAAAAGGGGGGGGGGGGGTTTTTTTTGGGGGAAAACCCCCTTTTTTTTGGGGGGGAAAAAAAAAAAAAATTTTGGAAAAAATAAAAAAAAAAAAAAAAAAAATTTTTTTAATTTTTTTTTAATTTTTTTTTTTAAAAAATCCCTTCCCCTTTATTCCTTTTTAAAAGGGGTTTTTTTTTTTTTTTTTTTTAAAAAAAAAGGGAAAAAAAGGGGGGGGGTTTTTTTTTAAAAAAAAAAATTTTTTTGGGGAAAAAATTTCCCAAACTTTTTTTAAAAAGGGCCCCCAAAAAAAAAAAAATTTTTTTAAAGGGAAAAAAAAAATTAAAAAAATTTGGAAAAAAAAAATTTTTTTGGGCCCCCGGGGGGGGTTTTTTTTAAAATTTTCCCTTTTTTTTTTGGGGTTAAAGTTTTTTTTTTTTTTTGGGGAAATATTAACGGGGGAAAAAAAATTTTTAGGGGGGGGAAATTTGAAAAATTTTTTTTTAAAAATTTTTCCCAACCTTTCCTTTTAAAATTTTTTTTTGGGAACCTTTTTAAAAAAAAAAAAGGGGGGGGGCCCTTTTTTGGGGGGAAAAATCCCCCCCCCCCCCAAAAAAAAAAAAAAAAAAAAAAAAAAAAGGGTTTTTTGGGAAAAAAAAAAAAAAAAAAAGGGGGGGAATAAATTTTTTTTTCCCCCGGGGGGTTTTTTAAAAACCTTTTTAAAAAGGGGGGTTTTTTGGGGTTAAAATTTTAAAGGGCCCTTTTGAAAACCCCCCAAAAAAAACCCCCCCCCAAAATTTTTTTGGGGGGAAAAGGGGGAAAAAGGGGGGGAAAACTTTTCCCCTTTTTTAAAATTTAAATAAAAAAAGGGGCCCCTAAAAAATTTTTTCTTCGGGAAAAATTTTAAAATTTTTGGGGTTTTTAAAAAAAAAATTTTTTTTTTTTTTTTGGGGGTTTTTTTTGGGGTTTTTTTTTTTTTTTTTTAAAAAAAGGGATTTTGGGGCCCCCCAAAAAAGGGGAAAAAAAGCTAGTTTATTAAAAAAAAACCCCCCAAAAAAAAACCCCCCGGGGGTTTTTTTTTTTTTTTTTTTTTTTTTTAAACCCCAAAAAAAAAAAAATTTTTGGGGTTTTAAAAAAAAAAAAAAAAATTTTTTTTTTTTTGGGGGGGGTTTTTTCCCCTTTTTGGGGGGTTTTAAACGTTAAAAAAGGGGGGCATTAGCCCACAGTAAGTTCTTTTGGGGCCCCCCGGGACTCATAAGGTTTTCTTCTTCCCCTTCACTATTTTGTTAGCTTTTTTTCCAAATTTTTTTTTTAGAGGGGAAACCCAAACCCGGGAAAAGAAAGGGGGGGGGGAAGGGCAAACCCAAAAAGGGGGGCCCCTTTCGACCCCCACCAACCACCCCAAACCGAAGCTCAGAGTTGGTGCACACCCCCCCCTATTCCCAAATTTTAGTATTGGGGGTCTATGGATCAGGGGGGGATTTGGGTGGGGTTGACCAGGGGACCCTTTTTTAAAATTCGAACATTCTTTTTTTTTTGTTTTAAGTGCGGGGGGGTAAGAAAAGTTGGGAAAGGCGAACCTTATAACCCTTTTTTAATGGGGCCGTGGCCCCTCTTTAATTTAGAACCCGGAAGATACAGACCCGTTTTTAAGATACTATTTTAAATGCCAAGCTTCATTTCCCTTCGGGAAAAACCCCCGCCTGGCTTCATCTGCAAAGACAGTGCCTGCCCCTTTTTTTATCCGCCTTTCCTCGAAATACCCTTTGGGCCCGCAGGGGTTTGCAAAACCCCCCCCCACAGACACATATACAGATACACAGACACACATATACAGAGACACTCATATACAGACACATATATAATCAGTACAGTTCACATTCATTAAGAGTATGTTTGACCTTTACTATACTAAGTAGTCCTGGTCTGTACAGTGAGGCTCCTCACTGGATACAGGCTGCCTGTGGCTGTTGGAGCTGCTGCTGTGATTTGTGTAGCTACAGATGGTCTGGGAGCCCGGCAGGGGGCGGAGCCTGTCACTCACTGTTGGGCAACGTGAGGCTGAACTTCCTGACTCTGCCAGGAGCTTGTGCTGATCGTGGCTGCAGCGCTCAGCATCCTGACAGAGTCAGGAAGTTCACCATGTTACAGGCAGCACTGTACCCCCTTCTCCCTCCCTCATGAGCACCCGGGCAGTCACCCTCACTCCCTCTCTACTCGTATTTAGGAACGGCCAAGTGCGGGAGCATTTGAATAAGTGAGGCCCCACCCACAGGCCGGGACTCACTGATTTAATTTGCTGATGCCGCGCCCGCTGTCTGAGGAAGGAAGGGAGGCCCGGCTCCGCTGAAGAAGTTAAACAGTATGGAAAGCTGCTGTGCACAGCATGACTCCCAGCAGCGCGGGCCCCCCTGACAGGGCAGACAGCTGACATGGTAGAGAGAACAGCCATGTTGCCTATTCTCTCTACCGTTACTGTGAAGCAAGGGGCGGCACCTGCTGGTGGCGGCGGGCCCCCCCCCCTGCTTCACAATCTGGCCGGGCCCCGTACGTGAGTACTGGCTGTACCCCCCTAACGGCGGCCCTGCACACACCACCTGGCCCCTCTAACAGCGTGAAGCACTAGTTACCCCATGCATTGCAACATCACTGATGTCTTCTTCCAGTATCACATGGTTAAAGGGATCTTGTAAGCCATTGTAGGTTTTTTTTTCTCCCTTAGGCCTAATGATATTAGCAGAATTTTTTTCTGCCATTAATGGACAAAGTGCTTGGTGATTGCAGTAGATGACGATGTGTCCACGAAACACAACTTAAAATATTGCCTCATATTTCTGTGTTAATCAAAATTGACTCGGAAAAGAATCTGTGTAATCTACGAGTGTTACTGGAAAATTAATTGATGACCTCTTAGTCGTATGAGCAATTAACACATAATTACAAGGAAGCATGACCTCAAACAGATAGAATCAATATGCAGCGCTGAACTGATTCTATGTCGAACGTCCTTGTGGCCTAAAATGAGTTATTCCTCTGAAGCTCCTTGGCTCTGGCAGAGCTGCTGGATGATATCCCACTGAGACGCACGTTTAATTTATATTTATGTTATTCATTACCTTTTTATCACAATAATGTGATCTTTTCAAGTTTGTCTTTTTCAAGCCTCGGCATAAATCATTTACTTTTAGCGAAAATAAATAACCTGTATTAAGAGTAAGGGTATTGGATTTCATATCCGTTTTGGATCCAAAAGTCGCATCCAAAAATGCAGCGGCGATCGGATCCTAAATGAATCCAACACTTATCCAACATGCAGGTGCGTGTTCGGATGCGTGTTGGATGCAGCAGGATCGCATCCTATAGTTTTAAATAGGGCGTCTGCTGCGTCTTTCGGACCAAGAATTGTCATGTCAGTTCTCGGAACGGATCCGAAAGGCGCAATGAGACACACATCGGTGATCACTCGTGTGAAGAGTGGAAAGCCTTATGTCTTCCCAGAGGCAGGTCGTAGAGCTTTAAGGTGCATTTACACAGCAAAGACCAAATACCGCTTGGATTTTCCAACCGGTATTTAGTCTTTTTTGGCACGCAGGGTGGCGGCTTTTGACCTTCTGCTATTGGACTCTGACTATTCTCTGCCTATCGTCTGCCCTGACCCTTTTGCAAGTGACCTGGTTATGTTCTGCCTGCCATCTTCCCTGACCTTTCTGCCAGTGACCCGACTAAGCCTGAGCCTCCTCCTTCTGTACCTCGCTGCACCTCGGCTGTCACCGCAAGCAACCATGTCAGGGGTAGAGACCTGGGAGTCTCCCGCAGCAAAGCCCAACTTGTCTTATGGCAGGCTGTGGTGAGTACCACTGTGATCCTTAGGCTATGTTCACACGGCTTAATTGCGGGATGTATTTCGCCCCGCAATTACGCCGTGCGTACGGGAGCGGGGGGTCCGTCAGCCCGCCGGCCCCATAGTCATGCATGATTCTCAGCGCGTGTACGCCGTGAATAAATGACGTTACTTCTCTCCCCGCTCGCCAGGGGCGTTGCTAGGGTCCCAAAACATCCGGGGCCCTGTGTTAAGTTTTGCTCAGTAGGGTGGGGTTCACACGGCCTTTTTCACGCCCCATTGTGAACTGCAACATAGATTTTTACAGACGAAAAAACAGTGGCCAGTGCGTCCCTCTGAAGCTCTCACCTTTTTTTTTTATCCCCAGAGCAGGTAATCCTAGCAATCAGTGACAGCTATGAATTACCATAATGTCGGCCTGTACGTCTGGTGTATTGAAGTGCAAGTACGGACCGACATTACGTGGTGTGAACATACGCATCGTATTTGTGGGGCATAACTGTGCTGTAATTTGCCCAAAATATGCCCTAAAAATACGGTAAAATCATAGCAGCGAGTGCTATGATTGCCTGCTGTTTTCCCTGGCACACAGAACCTGTAAAAATAAGTGACGTGCCACAGGGGGAAAAGTGAAAGTGGATGGGAGGTGGCTGTAGCGCTGCTGAAATTACACGCTGGAGAGCACGTACTTCCAACAGCATATGTATAGCAGTGCGCACAGGTACGGGCCGCTATACGCTGTGTTAACATACGATCGTATTGTACGCTGAGGGAGACAGGCTCTATGAGAGCTATGAATTACCGTAATTGTAGCGCACATGTTTGGTATATTAAAGAGCAAATACATGGTGAAATGCGCCCCACAATTACGCCATGTGAACATACCGTTAGTCTGGTTGCAGCAGCTAAAAACATAGGCAACCCTGACAAATTATAGGTATAAAAATTCTATTCAAACAGAATTCATAATCAGGTTGTAGTTTACAAGTCTAAGGCCATGTCCCCATGGCAAGGGTTTTCTGCCGGTTTGCGGTTTTTCAGACCGCCTGAAAAACCGGCCGAAAATGAGCACAATTGTGCTCTATGGAAAACCCGTGCAGCAGTCCCCACTGGCCCCACTGCACGGGTTTTCCGTCCGGCGGTTTTGTCGCCAGCGGTCCGGCGGCAAAACACAGAACATGCACCATATTCCGTCTGGTTTCCGGACGGAAGATGTGCTGTTCAATGGGAGGGGGGAGGCAGGGGCGTTGCTAGGGTCCTAAAACATACGGGGCTCGGGCCCTTTGTGTTTTGCTCAGTAGGGCTGGGTTCACATGACATTTTTCACGCCACATTGTGAACTGCGGCATGATGTGTTTTTACAGAGAAAAACCTTCTGCTCCTGTCACTAATTTTCAGCATATTCCACGTAGAGTGACCATATATCTATATACCTGCCCAGCAGTCACAGCACAATGAAAATCACCAATGACAAATTTACTTTTTCAAAACCCCTCCCCTCCGTATGACAGTGTAATACCCCTCAACAGTCACCAAAACATACACCGATACATGGAGCAAATCTACCAGACGAATGATTGTTACTAAAATAAACTCCTACAAAACCAAGTCCCAAAACTATTACTACAAAGGACCAAATAATCCTGCCAGATCCTGACTGAACACAACCCCCACATGTGACTATCAGCTGTACACAGGCTCTGATTACATATACCACCGCCATACACTGACCAGATAGTGGTAGATACTAGTTGTATGTAGTCGTTCAGCAGAAATATAAGTGATTACACTGCAGTTACATTTAGTGACTCACCGGAGACGTCATTTCTGATCAGCGTCGTTCACTTTCCCTTTTCTTCTCCATCCGGTTCACACCTTCATGCTGATTGCTCCCGGCCAATACTCGTCCCTGCAGATTTGGACACAAATATCTTAGAATCCTCACATTTCCAGCAACTCCTTAATTATAGGTATATAAGTCCCCTCAGTTAGGTAGGTGTATAGGTGCCCTCAATTAGGCAGGTATATAAATATAGGGTCACTTAGGCAGGTATATAGATATAGGGTCAATGTCAGGCAGGTATATAGATATAGGATCACTCTCAGGCAGGTATATAAATATAGGGGCACTCTCAAGCAGGTATATAGATATAGGGGCACTGAGGCAGGTATATAGGGGCTCAGACAGGAATATAGGGTCACAGGCAGGTATATAGGGCCACAGGCAGGTATAGGGGGCCACAGGCAGTATATGGGGCCACAGGCAGTATATGGGGCCACAGGCAGGTATAGGGGGCCACAGGCAGTATATGGGGCCACAGGCAGGTAAATGGGGCCACAGGCAGGTCAATGGGGCCACAGGCAGGTATATGGTGGCACTGAGGCAGGTATATGGGGCCACAGGCATTATAAAGGGGCACTAAGGCAGGTATATGGGGCCACAGGCAGGATTATGGGGGCACTGAGGCAGGTATATGGGGCCACAGGCAGTATATGGGGCCACAGGCAGTATATAGGGGCACTAAGGCAGGTATATGGGGCCACAGGCAGTATATGGGGCCACAGGCAGGTATATGGGGCCACAGGCAGTATACGGAGCCACAGGCAGTATACGGGGCCACAGGCAGGTATAGGGGGCCACAGGCAGTATATGTGCCTCCATTGTTGCCAGGTAGTGCCCCCCATTGTAGCCAGGTAGTGCCCCCCATTGTAGCCAGGTAGTGCCCCCATTGTTTGCCAGGTAGTGCCCCCCATTGTAGCCAGGTAGTGCCCCCCATTGTAGCCAGGTAGTGCCCCCTCTGTTGCCATGTATTGCCCACATTGTAGCCAGGTAGACCCCCCATTGTAGCCAGACAGTGCCCCCCTAAAACGAATAAAAATAAAATAATAAAATCCACTTACCTGACCAGGCTGCTGCAGAGCGGCCAGCTCTAGCCGAACTCCTCAGCGTCACAGGGGAAGTGAGTGCAGCCGCGCGTCACTTCCCCTGTGACGCTGACATGTGTGTACGGCGCACAGCGGCGCCGGACATACAGGAGGAGGAGGCAGGAGGGAGCGCTCCCTCCTGCCTCCTCCCTGCTCAGCGAGGTTCCGGGCGGGTGACGCGGGCGCCGCGGCCGCTTCACCCGCCTGTGGGAACGGACCGGCGGCGCCAGAGTAGCGCACCAGCGCTACTCCGGCGCCGCGGTCATTTAAAGGACCCCCGCCGCCTGCTGGTGGCGGGAGGAATGCCAACTCCCCCGGGAGGGCGGGGGGGGGGGGGATCCCAAATAGCGGGACCCCCCCGTCAAAAACGGGAGAGTTGGCATGTATGATATACACATGCATACACATATGTATACACACACATGTAAACAGAGACATGTATGCACACATGTACACACACATGTATGCACACATGTATACACACATAAACACGTATACACATGCATGTATACACACGTAGGGAAGATCTCTCCTTAAGGAGAGCACCGAACGAACGGCTTGTAGAGTTTTTGTTTTGCCTTTTCGCCCTCTACTTAGCATCTGCATATCACAAGGCATTATGGGAAAGGGGCTGAGAAGCCCACAGCGCCCTCTGTTGGTTGTAACAAATCCTCAATTTGCTTTTGACCCACCGAGTCTTGAGAAAGCAAAAAGGATTTTTTTACTGGCTTGGCTAAAAAATCCTTTTTGATTTCTCAAGACTCGGTGGGTCAAAAGCAAATTGAGGATTTGTTACAACCAACAGAGGGCGCTGTGGGCTTCTCAGCCCATTTACCATAATGCCTTGTGATATACACACACGTATACAGAGACATACATACATGTATACACACATACACCATAGTTGCCAACTTTTGAAAATGAAAAAGCAGGAGATTTAAGTGGGCGGCACGCGTAGCGGCAAAAATTTGCATGGACACGCCCATCTTGTCGGTATGTCACGCCCCTTCAAAAAGCCACACCCACTCCACCTAACTGCATAACGGCTTTGGAAGAAAGCCAGGTAGATGCCCTTATAGCCAGGTAGTAACCCCCCATAAGCAGGTAGTGCCGCTTACAGGCAGGTAGATGCCCCCTTGTAGCCAAGTAGATGCCCCCTCTGTAGCCAGGTAGGTGCCCCCCTTTGTTAGCCAGGTAGGTGCCCCCCTTTGTTAGCCAGGTAGGTGCCCCCCTTTGTTAGCCAGGTAGGTGCCCCCATTGTTGCCAGGTAGATGCCCCCATTGTTTGTCAGGTAGTGCCCCCTCTGTTGCCAGGTAGTGCCCCCATTGTTGCCAGGTAGTGCCCCCATTGTTGCCAGGTAGATGCCCCCTCTGTTGCCAGGTAGATGTCCCCTCTGTTGCCAGGTAGTGCCCCATTGTTGCTAGGTAGTGCCCCCATTGTTGCCAGGTGGTGCCCCCTCTGTTGCCAGGTAGAAGTCCCCTCTGTTGCCAGGTAGATGTCCCCTCTGTTGCCAGGTAGTGTCACCATTGTTGCCAGGTAGTGCCCCCTCTGTTGCCAGTAGATGTCCCCTCTGTTGCCAGGTAGTGCCCCCATTGTTGCCAGGTAGTGCCCCCTCTGTTGCCAGTAGATGTCCCCTCTGTTGCCAGGTAGATGTCCCCTCTGTTGCCAGGTAGTGCCCCCATTGTTGCCAGGTAGTGCCCCCTCTGTGGCCAGGTAGATGACCCCTCTGTTGCCTGGTAGATGACCCATCTGTTGCCAGGTAGTGCCCCATTGTTGCCAGGTAGTGCCCCTCTCTGTTGCCAGGTAGATGTCCCTCTGTTGCCAGGTAGATGTCCCCTCTGTTGCCAGGTAGTGCCCCCATTGTTGCCAGGTAGTGCCCCCTCTGTTGCCAGGTAGAAGCCCCCTCTGTTGCCAGGTAGTGCCCTATTGTTGCCAGGTAGTGCCCCCTCTGTTGCCAGGTAGATGTCCCCTCTGTTGCCAGGTAGATGTCCCCCATCTTGTTGCCAGGTAGTGTCCCCATTGTTGCCAGGCAGAGCCCCCCATATAGCTAATAAAAATAAAATAATAAAATCCACTTACCTCACCAGGCTCCTGCAGCGCGGCCGCTCCGGATGATCTCCTCAGCGGCGCAGGGGGAAGTGAGAGCAGCCGCGCGTCACTCCCCTGCAGCCGCGCGTCACTTCCCCTGCGCCGCTGACCTGTATGTGCGGCGCACACACCGGCGCCGGACATACAGGGGGAGGAGGGAGCGATCCCTCCCGCCTCCTCCCTGCACAGCGAGACTCCGGGCGGGTGAAGCGGGCGCAGCGGCCGCTTCACCCGCCTGTAGGAGCGGCCCGGCGGCGCAAGAGTAGCGCACTAGCGCTACTCTGTCGCCGTGGCCATTTAAAGAACCCCCGCTGCCTGCTGGCGGCGGGAAAAATGCCAACTCCCCCGGGAGGGCGGGAGGGGACCCCAAATAGCGGGACCCCCCCGCCAAAAACGGGAGAGTTGGCATGTATGACATACACATGTATACACACATGTATACAGAGACACATATACACATGCACACATGTATACACATGTATACAGAGACTTGTACACACACATGTACTGTATACAGAGACATAGTATTGTTTCACTCTATAATACTATCTAGCACTGGTCTCTACAGTGAGGCTACTCACTCATTTGAGACCTCCATGATATGGGCACCTGCTGGAGCTGCTGCTGCTGAAGCCATAAGGAATGCAGTGCAGCAGGAGATGGCCCGGGAGCACAGCAGGGGGCGGGGCCTCTCTCTCACTGTCGGGCTGTGGCTGCTGAACTTCCTGACTGTGCTGGGACCCTGTGCTCAGCGCGGCTGCAGCACATGCGGTTGTGACAATCAGGAGTGTGTGACAGGCGGCCCCTCCTCCCTCCTAACGCCTAACACCCGACAGTCTCCCTCCCTGCCTGCACTGTGAGAAACGGCCCGAGCTCTGTGTGTGTCCTCTAGGCTCACTTACAGTTAAATAAATCGTCTCTCCAGGAACACAGTACCTGGAACCCGACGATCTGAGTGAGATTCGGGGCACAGGCAGGAATGTCCGGGGCTTGTGCCCCGAATCATCCTGCCTAGCGACGCCCCTGCCGCTCGCCCTATTGTACGAGCAGGGAGAGGAGACGTAATCCATAGTTCTCTCTCTCTATATATATATATAGTAGAGAAAGCAAAATGGTGGAACTGGCGCGCACATGTATGTCCAAAGATGCCACTGATGCAGGCACGAAAATCCAGAAGATTATTTTATTATTCTAAAAAGGCTAGGGCGCTAACCTCAGACAATCTAAAAGAAATTTAAAAACAAGTAAAAACCCAACACGTTTCGCGCTTATCTAGCCCTGAGGAAGCGCTATATAATCGCAAAACGCGTTGGATTTACTTGTTTTTAAATTGTTTTAGATTGGCTGAGGTTAGCGCCCTAGCCTTTTTAGATAATAAAATAATCTTCTGGATTTTCCTGCCTGCATCAGTGGCATTCTTTGGACATACATGTGCACCGGTTTCCACGTTTTTGCTTTCTCTACTGTCTACTTGGCGGGACACGCTTACGGGAACATCGGCAGCGTATACAATGGACTTACGGCTACAATAAAAGCCCTGTATGTTAATATGAGAGTTGTGCCTCTACACTTAAGAGCGCAACTCAAACAGGTGAGTAGATTAAAATACTCACTTCTATACGTTCTATACCAAACGTACTTCACCATTTGTGTGCCCCCTCTTTCTTTCTCTCCTTTTTCTCATATATATTATATTATATATATATATATATATTATATATATATATATATTATTTACGTGTCCCCGTGTTGTTTTATGACTGAAATACTTTCACCATGTGGTTGCATAACCACATGACATGCCAAGCAGTTCAATAGAGGGGGACTTGACACCTAATTGCGTATACTGTTGAAGGCACCATCATCTGCACTCACCAGCTAGGGGTTGAGGGATAATGATGCCGCACCTCCAGCCTGCAGCAGCCACTTTTGAAGTGCTACAAAGAAATGTGCACCATGATTTGGGCAGTACCAAACTGGGTGGTGGGAGCTGTGTCACTCTACCGTGCCCAGTGCTTTGCAGTGTAGTGGATGTATATGTATGTAACGTATGTATGTATGTATGTATGTATGTGTGTGGAGCATATATATATAGTATTATATATATGTATATATATATATTTAATATATATATATAATATATATATTATATATATATATATATATATATATATATATATATATATATATATATATATATATATATATATGGAAAGAGACACAGCACTACCATAAAACACGGAGACAAGGTGCAAAGCAGAGTAAACCCACGTCACAGGTCAAGTGTAGAAAAAGGAAAATCTGTTGCACTCACAAATAAATGAAAAATCAAAATGCACGCTTTATTTCAATAAGGGTGCCTACTTAGATGTTAATTACTATGGTGGTCTTCAGATAATCTATTACACTGTTTTATGGCCATATTGTGTATAATTCTTTCCCAGTGTGGGTGATAGGTTGTCAAATGACATATTTAGTATTTTTTAATCTATAAATATTAAAAGTTATATTTTAGAGCGGATTTTTTACACTTATTCTGTGATTTTGTTTATTTGATTTACAAAAAATCCCGGTATATCCTTCTTTTTTCTGTGAGGTATTTGTAAATGGAAGGTTATTTGAGTAGACCAGATGACACGGAGAAATGGCTCAATGAAGCCCAGAGGGTCTTTTCAGATTGTGAGATAGACGAAGGATCTAACAAGACCGATTTAAAGACATTATTTAAAGAATTACAAGGAGCATACAAAGAAAATATTAAATCATTTTGGGAGAACTACATTAAATCTAAGATTGCGCCGAGGGGCCTTAGACCTTTTGTTTGTCCATCTGTAAGATCTAAAGCTCCCCAATTAATCAAAAAGTGGGATCAGGAACTATTAAGTTCCCCCCTTCGTTTAATGGGATTTCTTCTTGAAGAAGAAAAACAAACATTAGAAAGAACAGCGAATAACCTTAAAACATTAAAAGAAAGGATTCTGGTACATAAAACAGAACCCGATTTCTCAAGAAGGGAAGCAATCTTGCAAACTACAATAGAAAGATACCAACAAAATATAAAAGAGCGCAAACACAAACAATATACCCGAGATCTTGCAGAGTTAAAGGAGGGGAAAGCTTTTTCCTTTCTAACTGAAAGTGAGAACGGGGCTGTGACTTCAGACCAGGAGAATAGAGATAAAGAGCCCCATAATTTCTATCCTAATTCCTTTAGAGGTGGTAGATCTAGAGGTAGAAACAATTATCAGGGGTCATGGAGGAGATATCCAAGAAGGGGGCAACAGCATGGATACCAACAGGGAGGAGTAAAGACAAGATCAGCTTCAAATTTAAACTTGGCTTCATCCTCAAATTCACTTTCATCCTCATCCTCAGCGACACATTTTTTAGATCAGGTGGAAGGCCCACCCTATACCCTGAAGGAACAATTAGACAAACCAAAGAGAGGAGTAGGGAAAGCAAACAAGAAAACCAGGTGATTAATCTTTCTGCTAGATCTCTGACTGAGGATGAGCAGAATATCCTGTCTAAAGGGCTGTCATTCGTCCCTACCACTAGATTTAAAGATTTCACTTGGGTAAAAGACATTAACCTGTTTATTAGAAAGCTTAAATGGATGAAATTTATTATTATTATTATTATTATTATTATTATTATCGTTTATTTTGGAGCGCCCTTGATTCCAGGGCGCTGTACATTTCAGGCGGGTACATAAATAACATTGGTCAGACAATTACAAAGTGACAATAAGTGACTAACAACTGGTACAGAGGGAGAGAGGTCCCTGCCCGTGAGGGCTTACAGTCAGCATGGAAGGGGTGAAGAGACAGAAGGTGAGGGGCAGACATGTTTGTGGGGGCGGAGGAGTGCAACACGGTTAATGTTGGTTATAGGCAATCCTGAAGAGGTAGGTTTTCAGGTTACGTTTGAAGCGGTGGAGAGAGGGGAGAGTCTGAGGTGTTGGGGCAGTGAGTTCCAAAGTGCGGGGGAAGCACGAGAGAAGTCTTGGAGATGGTTATGTGAGGAGGTGAAAAGAGGAGAGCAGAGGAGAAGGTCTGTGAGGAGCAGAGGTTGCGTGAGGGGAGGTATTTAGAGATTAAGGCAGAGATATATGAAGGGGAGAGGTTATGTAGAGCCTTGTAGGTCAAAGTGGCAAGCTTTAACGGGATTCGCTGGGCAATAGGTAGCCAGTGAAGGGATCGGCAGAGGGGAGAGGCAGGGGAGTACGCGAGGGGGAGAGGTGAATCAGACGGGCAGCAGAGTTAAGGATGATTGGAGGGGAGCGAGGGTGCTAGCTGGGAGGCCACAGAGGAGGCTGTGGCAGGAGTCGTGGCGGGAGATGCCAAGGGCATGGCCCACCATTTTTGTGCTTTCAGAGTTAAGAAATGAGCGGATTCGGGAAATACTTTTTAGGTGGAGGTGACAGGCAGAGGTAAGGGTTTGGATGTGCGGTTTGAAGGACAGATTTGTGTCAATGATTATCCCAAGGCAGCGGACCTGTGGTGCTGTTGAGAGTGTGTCGCCATTAACAGTGATAGAAAAGATCGGGTGGAGAGATGGGAGTGTGACGGTGCGAAGATAATGAAGTCAGTTTTCTCCACGTTTAGTTTTAGGAGACGGGAGGAGACGAAGGAGGAAATGGAGGACAGACAGTCAGGGATCCGGGAGAGACGAGAGGTGACATCTGGGCCGGAGAGGTAGAGTTGGGTATCATCAGCATATAGGTGGTATTGAAAGCTGTGTGATGCTATGAGCTGACCGAGAGCAAGAGTGTAGATAGAAAAGAGTAGTGAGCCCAGGACTGACCCTTGGGGGAACACCAACAGAGAGAGGCCGGGGGGAGGAGGTGGAGCGAGAGTGAGAAACGCTGAATGTCTGATCAGTGAGGTACGAGGAGATCCAGGAAAGAGCCAAGTCCGTGATGCCGAGGGAGGAGAGGATGTGTAGCAGGAGGGAATGGTCGACAGTGTCAAAGGCGAGGAAAGGTCTAGGAGGAGAAGCAAGAGTAGTGGCGTGAGGCTTTGGCAGTTGCTAGGTCGTTGGTGACTTTGGTTAGGGTGGTTTCAGTAGAGTGGTGGGGCGGAAGCCCGATTGGAGCGGGTCAAGAGAGAGTTGGTGGAGAGATGGGAGGAAAGTTGAAGATGGACGTGCTGCTCAAGGAGTTTAGAGGTGAATGGAAGCAGTGAGATGGGGCGATAGTTGGACAATGAGGAGGGGTCAAGAGATGGTTTCTTTAGGATGGGGGTGATGGTCGCATGTTTAAATGAGGAAGGGAGATGCCAGAGGTTAATGATAGATTGAAGAGATGGGTGAGAGCTGGATGATAACAGCACTAAGGTCAGGGATGAGGTGAGATGGCAGTGGGTCAAGACTACAGGTGGTGAGGTTTGATTTGGACAGTAGAGAGGAGAGCTTGTCAGGAGTGACCGGTGAGAAGCGAGTTAGAGGGGAATGGTCATGAGCAGGTACAGAGGTGGGCTGTGGGGACACCGCAGGAATAGAGGTAGGCTGAGGGGACTGCGGGGTGAAGCTTTGTCTGATGAGATTTATTTTTATTATGGAAGTGAGTTGCAAAATCATCTGCTGAGAGGAGAGATGGGGGAGGGGGTGCTGGTGGACGCAGGAGAGAGTTGAAGGTGTTAAAAAGTTGTCTGGGGTTGTGGGACAGGGAGGATATGAGAGTGGTGAAATAGTCTTGTTTGGCTGAGGTGAGTGCAGATTTAAATGTGTGTAGTGATTCTTTATATGAGGTGAAGTCAGTGGTGGAGCGGGTTTTCTTCCAGCGGCGTTCGGCAACTCTGGAAGCTCGCCTCAGCTGTTTGGTGGAGTCTGTGTGCCAGGGTTGTCTGTTCATTTTGCGGGTTCTGTTGTGTGTGAGAGGGGCGACAGCATCAAGAGTGGAAGTGATTGTGTTGTTGTAGAATGTGGTGGCTGCGTCTGGATCAGCAAATGAGGATATGGTAGAGAGGGGAGCAAGAGAGTCAGAGAGAGTGCAACGGTTGAGGTTTTGTAGGTTCCTGCGTGGGTGTACTAGATTTGGTGCAGGAGGGGCAGGTGGAGTGGTGATGGAGGAGAAGGTGAGCAGATTGTGGTCAGAGATAGGGAGAGGAGTTTGAGAGGTTAGATAGGGGCAAAGGCGGGTGAAATGAGGTCCAGTGTGTGTCCGTCTGTGTGAGTGGCTCCAGAGGTCCACTGGGAGAGGCCAAAGGAAGAGGAGAGTGACAGGAGTTTGTTAGTAGCGGAGTGGGGTGTATCGATTGGAATGTTAAAATCTCCCATGATAATAGTGGGGATGTCTGTGGCAAGAAAGTGGAGGAGCCAGGAAGCAAAGTGGTCAAGGAAGGTGGTGGCAGGGCCCGGGGGTCGGTATACAACAGCCACTTGGAGGTTGGAGGGGGAGTAGATGCGGACAGAATGCACCTCGAAGGAGGGGAGGGTGAGGGAAGGTACTGGTGGAATGGAGAGAAAGGAACAGGTATCTGACAGAAGAAGGCCGACACCTCCGCCATGTTTACTGCCAGGGCGGGGGGTGTGGGTAAACTGGAGCCCACCATAGGAGAGTGCAGCAGGGGAAGTTGTGTCAGTGGGTGTCAGCCAAGTTTCTGTTAATCCAAGGAAGGTGAGATTGCGTGAGATGAAGAGGTCGTGGATGAAGGGAAGCTTGTTGCACACAGAACGTGCATTCCAGAGGGCTCCAGACATGGGGATTGGTGCTGCAGGGGTGAGGGGGATGGTTTTGAGGTTTGTGTGGTTGATAAAGTGTGTGCTGCTTGGTCTGTAGGAGATGCCTGAAACCACAGTGGGGATGCGCTGAGGTGGCCCTGGATTGGGAGATATGTCCCCGGCAGCGAGGAGAAGCAGGTAGAGAGTGAGGAGGTGTGTGTGGGATAAAGGAAAAGGTGGTTGTGTGGGTTTTTTTGAGAAAGGTCTTAATGTTGTGGAAGAGGTAAAGAGTTGAGGTCGGGTGTGAGGGTAAGACATAAGGTGATATATGGAAGCCATTGCCCAGCGCGGGTGTCTGAGGGGAGACAAGGAGTTTGATGATTAGGCAGGCAGTGATGATTGTGGCAGAGAGGTGCATATTGGGTGCTGTTTGAGTGAGGAGCTGGGAAGGGTCTTGGTTACCTTTGGTTCACTTCTGGTTTCAATGCTGGTATTAATGCTACATATAGTACACTTAAGGAGTAGCACTTAAAGGATGTTGCACTGACTGAGAAATAATGATCTTAAAATGTGTGAGGAATTAAATATTTCAAGGGATGACCTTCCCGGACTCAGGACTCTTACGGAACTATTGGAAGAAGGGGAGAATGGGATGAGACAAGGATACACTGATCTTAAATTAAAAAGTACTCGCCAACCCCCACCTCAATTAACACCTGAGATTGATATCTTCCTCAAACTGGTTACAAAAGATTTGGAAACACTGGCATGTGAACACAGAGGTCATCAAATGAGACGGAATTTTACAACTAAAGAAATGGAGGCCTTATTATCTCTTGAACAAGACCCCAATATTATCATCAAACCCTCCGATAAGGGGGGAAACATTGTTCTCTTAGATCATGACAAATATGTTCTCATGTGCTCCAAACTACTAGAAGACCAGCATAGTTATGAAGTATTATCAGGGGACCCTGCTGCAAGGTTTCTAAAGGAATTGGAAGATATAGTCATTGGGGGTGTAGACGCTATGCTCCTTTCTAGAAATGAATCTAAATTTCTATTACCCTCAAACCCACAGATAGCCACATTTTATGCACTCCCAAAAATACACAAAGGAGTTACTCCACTAAAGGGACGACCCATTGTCTCTGGAGTCAACTCACTTACTCACAATGTTGGGATTTATTTTGACAAAATTCTAAGAGAATTTGTGGTCGCTCTCCCGTCATATATCTGTGATACATCGGATTTGTTGAAGAAATTGGAGGGTATTACTGTGGACAAAAATGTGCTGCTGGCCTCGGTGGATGTGGAGGCGCTGTATAACAGCATACCACACCACTGGGGCCTAGCGGCCGTTGAGTCCTTTTTGGGTACAAGAGGTAGACAACATCAGGACCATAATCAACTGGTGTTAAAACTCTTGGAATTTACGTTAACCCACAATTTCTTCCTCTTCGGACCCAGGGTCTACCACCAGCTCAGGGGTACGGCTATGGGGAATCCCTGAGCCTCCTCATACGCCAATTTATTCCTGGGCTGGTGGGAGAGGACCCTGGTGTTCGGGGAGGACTTAGAACAGCTTCCATCCAACATACTCTTCTGGGGACGCTTTATAGACGACGTCTTCGTACTGTGGCAGGGCACGAAGGCAGAATTTCGTCTATTTATTGAGACCCTGAACAACAACAATATTAGTCTAAAGCTGACCCAGGAGATTCATGAATACGAAATTGCGTTCTTGGATGTTAAAATTAAGAAAGACTCATTAGGGACATTACAGACCACCATCTTCCGTAAAAAGACTGCCACAAATAGTCTCCTTCATTGGGAGAGTTATCATCCCCATAAATTGAAGGAAGGAATACCCAAAGGGCAGTACCTGCGTGTGAGGTGGAATTGCTCCAGTGTCAATGAGTTCTATGCACAAGCAGACGCTTTGAAGAATAGGTTCTTGGAGAGAGGATACCCCCTATCAGTATTAAAACCAGCGTTCAAAAAATGCGGTAGGGTTAGATAGGAACGCATTACATGTCACTCACCCAAAGGAACAAATGGTCAGAGATTCTCAACTTCGAATCATTGGTACATTTGATGATCAGAATGAAGCAGTGAGGGATATTTTGAGAAGATATTGGGGTATTCTCCGGTCCGACAAGGATTTGGTGGATTTACTATCGCCCATGCCCTTGATTACATATAGGAAGGGACGATCAATTCGTGATCGACTTGTGCATAGCCATTACACACCACGGCAAAGGGAGAAGTCGTGGCTTGAGAGAAAGCCTCTTGGAACCTTTAAATTTGGAAAATGTGTCGCTTGCCCTTTTGTGGCTAAAACTAAGGAATTCCAAAGCACGACCACTGGTAAGAAGTATGAGATACGTGATTTCATGAATTGTCAAACAAAAGGGGTGGTTTACCTGTGTACATGTACATGTCAGAAACAATACATAGGAAAGACCCTGAGGCAGTTTAAGACTCGTATAGGGGAGCACATTGGTGACATTCGGCATCATTGGGATACCCCCTTAGCACGACATGTGTGGGAAGAACATGAAGGGAATTATAAGGGTCTTCTGTTCCTGTGTATTGAGAAGATCACAATGACACCATGAAAGGGGGACATTGATAAACGGTTGCTCTGCAAGGAGACCGAATGGACATATCGTTTAGAAACGCTGAGCCCGGACGGTCTAAATGAGGTTCTCTATTTTGGCTGCTTCATTTGAATTTATTAAGATGGCTAAAAATATATATTGGGAAAATACCCTTATGAATGTGAAATTCTCTGGTCAGGCTGGTACTACTCAGTGACTTATTGGTCATGGTGGGGTTACTAGGGCATAATTGCCCACCACCCTTATGTTGGTTAATTTATATATCTAAATATTGTATTGTGTATCTAATGTCTTATCTCTATCTAGAATTGGTGTCACCTTTGTGACCCCATCCCCTATAGTTCTATCTGAGTACCTTAGGTTATATTATCTTTCCTTCCATTTAGCCCCCTGGTGTGTCTTATCTCCAACTGTAGGCAGGCATTATCGACTAGTGCACCCTCAGCTTTCCCGGAGCGGGTATGGATACGGCGTATATAATAATTCTAATGCCCTGATTTAGTGTGTAATAGGCACTGGCACTTTTATTGTGCAGGCGTGGTGTTGGAAATTGACATCATTATTCAAGCATACCTGCTCCGATTAGTGGCAAAAATATTACAGGTTATTTGGGCACTGGAATCTACACCGCGCAGGTGCTCTGATACCTACCGGCGCAGTGATCGTAATACGCATGCGCTGGCGTTGTGTCGGCATGGACTCGGACCGAGGTTCTAATGCCTGGGGGGCGCAGGCGTGGACTGCGTGGTAGATTGTCGCCGATGTACATTTATGTACGCATGCGCTGGCGTTGTACTCGCATGTATGCGAGGCCGACGTTCTAATGCCTGTAGGGCGCAGGCGCGGACTACGTAATAGATGGGCGCCGATATGCATCTAGGCGCCGGTACTGTAGCGCGCATGCGCCGGCGTCCTGCCGGCGCGATCATGTAGCTCATTCCGGCATTATCCATCTGCATGGTATGGGCATATCTCATTAGGGGGCGGTTTTCATCATTTGTTAGTGGGAGGTATTTCCCTTATGATAGGTATATAAAGATTGGGTTGGGGGGCA
>JAODAL010014133.1:0-88538 GCA_025379985.1 Phyllomedusa bahiana
CCTGCCCGCTAGCCCCTGTGCGCTACTTTTTTGGACCTGCGAAGCGGGTTTTTTATCCCGTGGCCGTTTGGCCCCAAAATCAACCCCGCTGCTACCTGCTGACTCAGGGCCCAAGACCCACTTGCTGGCTGTGTGCTGCCTACCGCAAGCGACCCCTTCTCCTGACGATTGAGAAGCCTTCCCCCCCGGGGCTCCCAAGTGGGTCGGCACACTCACTTTTTTTGTGTTTCATCGTCACGCGGGTCCTCATCACCGGTCTTGGGGCGAGGCTGACCTCTCACAACATGACCCCAGCCACTCTCCCATCTATACTTTGGCCCCACTGCAAGAAGCGGGGGATATTGGCCCCATTTCTTCGCTGCCAAGAGCTCTGACCCCTCCTAAATTGTTCACCCTCGCTATATAGTGGCGCTGAGCCCAACCACATAGTAGATCTCTGGCTGAGGGAACCGGGATGGGACAGGGGCGGGTTGAGGACAGGTGGGGGCCGTGCCCCGCTCCCGGGCCTTTCCCAAACTAATTTTTTGTTGGGGGTTCCCCACCGCCTTTTTGGGCTGGGTTGTCAGATTCATCTGGGAGGAAGGGGATGACCTAGTAAAACCAATCAAAAAACCCTTTGGGGGTTGTGAACAACACAGGCCCTAGTGACAGGGGCAGTTGTGGCCCCACCGAGTGACCCCGCGCGACGCCCCCCTTGCGTGGCGACCTGGGCCTGTTCCAGGAATTTTTTGTGCCACTCCACTCGCAGGTGCAACCCTGCCACCTCTCTGTCTGACATACTTTGCAAAAAAAGTACAGACACTGTTTGATGATTGTAACGGTCCCCCGAGGGACGTACCTGAAGCGCCGACCGCAGACACCGGGTTTGGACCCTCGTATCCCCGCAGGCGGGGGTGGTAGGGGAGGACCAGCCGGGGATATTCAAAACCCCGGTTTTCGCCAAGCCCCCCGCAAAGGGGGGATGGACTTGGCGGGGCCCCCCCAGGTCACCCCCCCGACGTGGCTACCCGGTGACAGCCGGGGTACAGGAAACAGGAACACAGAACAAGGAGAAATAAGCAGGGCGGGAAAACGTACTCAGGAACACAGCAGGATACGGGGGGTTTAAAAACGTAATATACCCACAGGATACGCAGGACGGACGGGTAACACATCGGGTACAGACCAGGGAACACGGCGGGAACAGGAGACAAATACGGGACAGGAACCGGCAGGTACAGGAAAAACAGACACAAAGACGGACGGACGGCCGGGAGCCAAATTGACCAAGACACTGGACCAGCATCTCAGGGGTTAAAGGCTAAACAGCAACCGAGAGCTGCAGGAGCTCAAGAGGGGAAGCAGCGGGGACACAGCAAAAACGCAATAACTGACCCGGGGGGGACAGGGGCGGAATTTCCTCTTATGGGCGGGGTCAGAGGTAAAGGGGAAGTAGACAGAGACAAGTCCCCTATAAAAATACGGAACTGCAGCGCGCGCCCCTAAGGGAACAGAGCACACACAGGACCCCGGGAAGAACAGAACAGGACGGACAGGTAAGCCCCGGGAAAGGCACGACACGCCACGGCCCAATCGGGAAAACCGGGGCTTAAACCGTACGCCCCCCCCCCTCAAAGCCCCTCCTCCCCCCCCAAAATCCAAACATGGCTTTCCCACTAGGTCGGGGGCCCGCAACTTCTAGGGGGGGAACCCAAAACCAAGGAAAGGCGAATATAGCCGGGATGGGGAAAAACCTAGATAGGAAGGGACGGGAGGAAACAAACGGGCACTAGCCAAAAAATGGGGGGAACCCCGGGCGGGACCGTAAGCCGGGGGCTCAAAGGCTCAGCGGGGGCCGTAAGCCACGGGGACTCAGAAGGCTCAGGGCGGGGGCCGTAAGCCACGGGGCCCAGAAGGCTCAGGGGGGGACCGAAAAACCCCCGGGGGATCGAAGGCCAGGCGGGACGTAAGCCACGGGACTCAGAAAGGGTCGGGCGGGACCGTAAGCCCCGGGGACTCAGAAGGCTCAGGGCGGAAACCCCTAAACCAGGGGGTCAGAAGGCTCAGGGGGGACCGTAACCACGGGACTCAGAAGGGTCATGGCGGGGGCCGAAGCCACGGGGACTCAGAAGGGCCGGGCGGGACCGAAAGCCAGGGGGGCTCAGAAGGTCAGGGCGGACCGAAGCCACGGGGATCAGAAGGCTAGGGCGGGACCGTAAGACGGGACTCAGAAGGCTCAGGGGGGACCGTAAGCCCCGGGGACTCAAAGGTCAGGGGGGGGGACCGTAAGCCCGGGGACCAAAGGCTCAGGCGGGACCCAAAAACCACGGGGACTCAGAAGGCTCGGGCGGGACCGTAACCACGGGGGTCAGAAGGCTCAGGGCCCGGGACCGTAAGCCACGGGGGCTCAGAAGGGTCAGGCGGGGGCCGTAACCACGGGGATCAAAAACTCAGGGGGGGGACCATAGCTAGGCCAAAGTAAGCTCTGGGCTGGACCATGACTGGCCAAACGTAAGCTCTGGGCGGACCATGATAGGCCAAAAGTAAGTCTGGGCTGGGCCTGACTAGGCCAAAGAAACTTGGCTGGACCAAGCTACCAAAAGAAAAGCTCTGGGCTGGACCATGACTGGCCAAACTAAGCTCTGGGTGGCCTGAGCTGGCCAAAGTAACCTTGGGGTGGACCTGAGCTAGGGCCAAAAGTAAGCTCTGGGCTGGACCATGACTAGGCCAAACGAAACTCGGGCTGGACCATGACTAGGCCAACAAAAATCTGGGCTGGACCTGAGCAGGCCCAAAAGTAACTTGGGGTTGGCCCTGACTAGGGCCAAACGTAAAGCCCCGGGCTGGACCATGCTAGGCCCCGGGGGCAGACACTCTAACGAGGGGAGGGTCACCCCCGGGGGGATCCATGGTCAGTTCATACGTTAACGGTCGGCGCCGATGGACGTACGCTTAAACGCCCACCGCAGACATCCGGGTGGGATCCTCTGTGCACCGCAGGCAGGGGGTAGCTGGAGGACCACCCAGGGAGTGGAGTTAAGGGCCCCTGGTCTTCGCCAGAGCCCGCCGCAAACGGGATGGGCTTTGGGTGCGGGACCCCCAGGTCATACCCCGACTGGCTACCCGCGGTACGCCCGGGGGGCAGGGAAGGAACACAGGACATAGGAGAACAAAGCGGGAGGTAAAACGTACTCAGAAACACAGCAGGATACAGGAGGGTTTAAAAGCATATACACCACAGGTACGGGAGGAATGGACGGGTAACAATCAGGGACAGACCAGGGAACACGGCAGGAACAGGAGAGCAAATACAGGAAAGGGAAAACCGGGGGATAAGAGACCAGACACACGGACGGACGGACGGCCAGGAGCTCAATGACCAAGACACTGGACCAGCAATTTAGGGTTAAAGGGTCAAACAAGACCTGAATGTGGCAGAGCTCAAGATGGGAAGCCTGGCCAGCAAAAAACTGCGATGAAAAGACCCAAACAAGGCGGAACTTCCCTTATAGGCAGGGGGCAAGGTAAAGAGGGAAATAGACAGAGACAAGAACCTATAAAATACAGGAAGCTGCAGCGGGGCGCCCCCAAGGGGGCAAACAACACAGGGCCCCAGGAAGCAACAGAACAGACAGGACAGGGAAGCCAGGAAGGCACGACACGCCGCGGCCCAAGCAGGGAACCGCGGGGGTGAAAAGTGACTATGATAAATATACACCCCTTTTTTTTACTCCAAATGAAACCCCGTAAAAGCTTGGTAACCCCCGGGTATAAATGGGGCTCCACAAATGGCCAGGGAAAAAATTTTCTTGTATGTGTCGTTTAAAAAAACTGTGTTTTTACTAAATGTAAAAACACAAACAGGGTTAATTTAACCTTCAGACATGAATTAGGTACATGAAAAAATGTATAATTTTGGCGTGAAAAAGACGGTTTATTTTTGCAGCACACCACAAAAAACGCTTAATTCCCCTGGATGTAAATTGCGCCAAAGAATTGACCGCACAAAAAAGTAGCTTTGTACGGTTCAATTGCGTGTTTTAGCCCCAAAAACAAGAAAAACGTTGTAATTAACCTTTGCTTGTGAATTAGGCACAGGAAAAAATTTTTATATTTTGGGGTTGAAAAAGACGGTTTCTTGGGGCACACACACAAAACAAAGCTTTAAATTTAACCCCTGGATGTAAATTGGCCAAAAATGGCCGCACAAAATATAAGCTTTTTAGCGTTTACAATTTTGTGTTTTCTACGCCAACAACAAAATAAGTTGAATTTAACCCTTTTCTTTGGGGAATTTGGGACAGGAAAAAAATTTATATATTTTGGCGTTGAAAAAGACGGTTTCTTGGGGGCAGCAACCACAAAACAACGCTTAATTAAACCCCCATTAAAAATTTGCGCAATAAAATTGAGGGAGCCAAAAATGAAGTGGTATTTTTATTTTAAAAAATGCGTTTTCTTTAAATGAATACAACAGGAACTGGCTTAGATCCCACTTGGATATTGAATGTCTATGCAGCTGCAGTGGGCGCACACTGGATTTCAGATCCAATCCCCCAAAAAAATTAGAAATAGAACATTAAGAGAACAGTCTCTGAGACAAGCTGAGACACCCCACAGAAATCGCTAATAAAAATCAATTCTTCAGTAAGAGCTATCAGCCGGGGCAGCACCTTCCCTGATGAGCACAGTGAGAGGAGTGTGAGCTCCCGGCGCGCGCCCGGATTATATAGTGCGGTGACGTCACAGAATCCCGCCGGTCCTCTGATTGGTTTCACCTCTCCCAAAATGTAAATGCAGGCTATGCCCTTCTTCTTCCCAGAGTGCTTTGCCCCATGTAGCGCCATGTGCTCGCAGCCATTTTATCAATCAAAAGCACACTTCGTTCACCCGAAGTACCCCAAAGCTCGACTTCGTTCCGAACTGAAGTTTTCCTGAAATTCTAAACGAAGTCCACGACGTTAGAATCGATTCGCCCATCACTAGTCACAATCCTTTGGGAGAAGCGGTTGAGGACTAGTGATTTTAGGAGGAAGACATGGAAGGAGTTCGGGATGTGCATGGATGGAGGAAGCCGGAGCTTGTAGGCCACCAGGTTAATGCGTCTGAGACCTCGAAAGGGCCCAAAAACCGAGGACCCAGGTTGAGGTTTCAGGATCTTCAAATGTATGTACTTCGCTGACAGCCAGACCTTATCTCACAAGCTGAGGATCAGTGGTTGTCTTCGTTTTTTGTTGGCTTAGGTCTTGATGTGTGTGGACACTTGTAGTATAGACCACCAGGTCTCTTGCCAGAGGGCCGAGAAGTCCCAGAGTTGAGTATCCACAGTGAGGCCATCAGAGAAGGCTGGCTGGGGAAGAGGTGGACACGGATGCTGTAAACATATAACATTCCGACCAGAGTTAACAGTAAAACTCACGTTTATTAGCCATCTTCATTCAAGTAAAAACAGTCGATTAGACATACTTGTATTCAATTAGATGATCTGCATCAGCAGTATCCATGGGCAGTGAAAGTTCATTCCAGCTTAGTATCATGCAACCGCATGTAGTGAAAAGCAGTATGGACAGGGGGCGTCACCCTCCAGCGGAAGCAACGTTTCGGAAGACAAACTCCTCCTTTCTCAAGCACAGGTAGGTGAGTCAAGACTCTGCTTATATAGGAAGTTAGTACCTACAATCAATCAATATCTATGTCTGACGATATTAAAAATAATTAAAAACACTTGATCTCAGAACATATATTATTACATTTATAGAAACATTCATATTTAGATTCTCATTCAGTCTCATTAAGTGTGTCTAATTTAAAGATCCACATTTTTTCTCTATGCAAGAGTGCTCTTTCAATTGATATGCCTTCTAAGGGATAGACCTGTTCTAAAATACACCATCGGAGTTCGGAGACTCCGTGGCGTCTTTTGTGGAAATGTCAGGCAACAGAACTTTCGCCAAATTCTATTTCTTACACTACGGGTGGTCTGTCATACATACCCTAAACCGCAAGGGCATTTCAAAAAATAAATAACGTTCTTGCTTTTGCATGTATGCATCCCCCTTATATTAATTGTGTGTTCTTTTGTAGTGTGTGTGATTAAAGACCCTCGTATGATGGCATGGCAGTTTTGACAGTTCATGCAAGGAAATGTTCCATCTTTTTTGTTGTATATGTCATCTGTCTATTCTCTTTGTCCTTTATATCTGATCTAATAAGCATATTCCCCAGGGTTTTTGCCTTTCGATAAATAAATCTTGGTGGTATTATAAACAAATATCCAAATTTAGGATCAGTAGATAGTAGTGGCCAATATTTTTTTATGATGCCCTCAATGTTTTTACTTAGACACCCAAACTCACTGATGAATGAAAATCTATTCATTGTTTTTTCTTTATTATTGGATTTTAACAGCTCCTCTCTATTTATAGTCAAAACCTCACGTCCCATTATTTCCAATTTAGATCTATCATATCCTCTCTGTGTGAATTTTTTAATAATCTTTTCCATCTGTTCAATATATGATAACGTGTCAGAGCAGATGTGTCTAGCTCTGATGAACTGACTTTTAGGTATGCCATTAAATACACTTGGAGTATGGTGACTTGTTTTAAGTAGGAGATTATTTTTTTCCATAGGTTTGGAGTATAGCGTGGTTTTTAATGTTCCTTCTTGTTTCTGTATATCAACGTCCAGATAATGAACAATATGTTCATTAATGGTAGCTGAGAACTGAATTAGTGGGTGACATGTATTAAGCATATCAATAAAGTAACTGAGTTGTTCTCCAGTGCCTTTCCATAATAACAGGACATAATCCACATATCTAAGCCATAATTCGACATGTGGATGAGTACCTGATGGAAAGACATAGGTTTTTTCAAAAACATCATATAGAGATTAGCGAACCCCGGGGCTGCTGGCGAGCCCATAGAAGTACCTTGCTGTTGTATAAAAAATTGAGTGCCAAACCTAAAGTAGTTCTTAGTCAAAATAACATCTAACAATGACATTATAAAATTGATCTGTTGATTGGTTAAGGACGCATCCTCGCATAATGCTATTCTCCCTGCCTCCATACCCTCCTCTTGTGGAATGTTTGTATATAAGGATTTTATGTCTAGTGTGACTAGATAGGTGACATCTTTACAGTCTAGATCTTTTATGATTTTTAACAATTCTGTGGCATCTTGTAAAGAACGTTGATCTCGTTTCACGTATTTTTGTAGGAATTGGTCAACATACATAGCAATCTTTTCAAATATGGAGTTAACCCCTGAGACTTTGGGTCATCCCGGGTGGTTAGTGGTGGATTTATGTACCTTGGGTACGAGGTAAAAAGCCAGAGACACCAGTGATGCCAGTGCGTCGGGTTCAGAAGATTCTGCATCTTACAGGATGGCCTTACGTTCCAAGAAAGATTCTAAACAAGATGATTTATTTATCGAGAGGCAAAAACCCTGGGGAATATGCTTATTAGATCAGATATAAAGGACAAAGAGAATAGACAGATGACATATACAACTGTTGTAGCTTAATAAAGCTTTTCAGATGTTGATCGGGTTTTCAAATTAAAACAGGATTTATTCAATGCAAGCATTGGAGACACACACAGCATATTACATTGCATATGCTAAAAAGAAAATGTCCGCCCCCTCCTACTGCAATTCATGGTTTTATAGACCCCCTTCTCCTGCAAGAATACATTTAGCCAATCAATTAAAAACATAGCTAGCCTCTTATACGCTGGTTTAGAATTTAGCTTCCATATGGCCACCTCCTTACTCACTGAAACAAAGAAACTTTGTGTTTCCAATCATTGGAGGAGGGGGTAGGGGCATGTCTATTGACATTCCAAAGACCTGAGTGTTTCAAACTTTGATGAAAAGCACACAAAGAGTATATACAAAAATTTTCTTTATAAATATAAAACTATTAGATTTACCCTCACATTCTCCCCCTTTGAGCCGATATGTGTGATTCGATCTGTCTTTAGGTTTTTCTGAGGTACATTCTCATGCAAGCTAACCTAGCATTGCAGATTACTACGTTACATGCTTCTTTTTTTCCTAAACCCAAAACAACTACAGGGTATAACATCCTAGAAAAAAGATACATGAAACATAACTTTAAATCAGAGATGAAATAAGAGTTGGGAAGAAAACGAAACAAACACCCTCAAATATAACCATATCAGGACCTGTCTACCTCAAAAATGGGGAAATCGCCCCAATAATGGCGCCCCACCACTGGAACCAAACTAAACCCTGTCCCTAAGCTACCCAAATAATTTTTTTTTTTCTTTTAAATGTAAAAAAGAGGAAAGAAAAACAAAAACAAAAAAAACATATACTAACAAATGGAGTGCACAAACAAAAAAAATTGTTGTGATAAATAACAATTACAACAGGGAATATATACGTTTGATGTTCAACAAATACTATGAATTGATGATGCGTCATAGAAAGATAATCAATAACGCATTAAAACTATTCCAATATCTCCAACGCGTTTCCCCCCTCAGTACTGGGGTTCATCAGGGGAAAAATTGCAGTGATTAACAACAATATGGAACCATCTAAGAAAAAAATCAACTAGATGTATGCAATAAAATATAAACACTCACGTCCCTTAATGATGGGAAAACAGGGCTGGTAAGATAGAGGGACGGGGTCCAGGATAAGTCATGTACAGTTCCCGCTATCTGATTACTGAGACAGGTCCAAGCATTAACAAATTCCGTGAATCACATGCCACATTATAGCCACGGCAAATTAGACCTCAATTAGTATCAGCCGTTTTTGGCTACATTGACTACCAAAGAGCCCTGTATGCAACACGCCCAAAAACAGAAAAAAAAAAAAGAAATGTTTCAAAGGTGTTAGAATACAAGGTCCGGCAGTACAAACAACCGGAAAATGCCCTCATGCATGTACAGTAACAGGGAGGGAAAACAAACAGTTAATAAATACATAGGACCAAGATGCAATTTGTCGCTTGTCACCCGGCGCATGCTCAGCAGCGACGACCGGGCACATATAATGGACTGCAATATTCGCCAGAATGAGCGAGGCTTGAATAACAGAAATTAAACATACAAATTGGATGTGAAGGCGCTAAGGCAAGTATTTTATAATTGTATAAAAAACGAGCCTATAGTGCTAAATGTTTGTATGCAGCTAAAAAAACAGTTGTATTATATTTGTGATAAACCATTATAAAAGATCCATACACTAAGAATCCTATAAGATACTATTAGAGTTCTAATAGGTATATACAACGTGTAGTGAATATACCGAAATATGGCTTATTAATACTGAACCTAAAATAGAAAAAAACAAAAAATTCGTATGTGGCAATACAAAGGCGCTTTATAGTGTACTATAGATTATATAACAAGCCCATGTGCAGGATACTTATGTGCAACTAACCAGATCGACTTGTTAGTAATGGACCAAGTAAAAGGTCCAACTAAAGGTTCCAATGGGGTAATCAATAGACTAACGTAGGTGTTCATAAGCTATAATAACGTACCCAAAATTATGGCTAGTTGATACATGAATTTAAATAAAGCAAAACAATAATATTTAAATACAGAAGATGAATTTCAAATATAGATGATAAATGAAAAAATACTGAAGAAGTTCAAATAATATAAATAATGGAGCCTATGGCACACCATACCAAACATATTAATAATGATGATGAAATAATATGCTCAATATTTAGTAAATTGAACAATTTTGCTATGAATGGAGCAAAGGACAAAAAAATCATTGAGGACCGTTGGTTCAATGATTTAAGGATGAAGAATCCAAGGGTTTCCAGTTGTAATAGCTTGCGATCAAAGTTCCCCACGTGGAGATGGTGAGACCACTTCGACTTTCAGAAAAGGATTAGCCAAATGGGTTATCAGTGGAAGGTATTTCATATGGCGTTGTGAAGGGACCGGAGAGTCCCGTTTATGTTGTAATAATCGCCAATATGTTCTAAAAATACGCGTTCAGTTCACGCTTTGTCTTTCCAACTTACATGGACGGGCCATGACAGGAAACACTTATATATGACCACCATTGTCGTTTGCAATTTGCACTATCTGTACATCTGAAAGTTCGATCCGTCGAAATTAATGTGGAATTGATTTAGGGTGGACATTCAATTAGCCCCACATGCTATACAACTCCCCAACATCTATATGTCCCAACTGTTTTTGTAGTCAACCAAATAGGGGAGCACGGGGACGGGTTATATAAACTACTGTACAAAGTCGATCCCAAATATTTTCTCCCTCTCCCTATATTATGGAATGTATAGCGGGGCTGGTATCAACAAATTGGGATATATAGGATCACTGGGTGAGCAATGGCCAATAAAAACCTCCTGATATGGAGAGCGAATCTGGGAAGACGCAAGATCAAAGGTGCCAATATACGTGTGGACTCCACAGTTTTTTTACGCGAAATGAAACCTGAAGAAATGAATTTCTACAGTATCGCGCTGCAAATTGGGAGTATGGCCTGAGATAAAACCTTTTTTGGGTAACCTCGCTATAAAAATCTTGTTTTTATCGAATCAGCTTTCTTCTTTGTATAGCTGTATAAAGATGAGTAAATTTATGCGAGTTCTAATGTACTGGCCCTTTGGAACTACCTGTTTTAGGGATACTGTGGATGGAAACTCTCCCCATTTAAAGAAGGCTGTTCCTGCAAGTTGGCTTTCTAAAAATGGTGGTCTCCAACATCCTTCATTAGATTTTACTTTATCAAAAGGTCAGAAAAATACTAGCTCAACGGTCGTGATTCTCGAACGTGAACTTAAACCTACAGATTTTGACGTTTGAGGCTCTCATAAAAGAGAGAAGTTTTATCTATCACCTGACCACAGTATGATGATGTCATCACTATACACGTCCCCAGAAATGATGTTTACTAACAAAATGTTTATACAATTATGATGAAGACTATTGGTGCTCTACCACCAGCCCGGATCACAAGATTAGCATATGTGGGGGCCACTGGGGTCCCCATAGCTGTGCCCCTGGTGTGTGGTAGTACCTTCAATCAAAAGTGAATAAAAATTGTGTGTTAGGATAAACCGCAAGAGCTTCAATACAATAGTTATTTTTTGTGTGGTCTGTAAGAAGGGGCACTCTTGTGGCCAGGTAATATTTCTCTACAGCACCCAAAACCTCCTTACATGGGGGATGGTAGTGTATGAGAGCCTCTAACGTTCAACGCTGCATAACCAAAATCATCCTCCACTATATGCCATCCAATTTTAACAGCAGGTCAGTGGTATCCCTTAATGTACGAGGGAAGGGAAGGTAAACGAGAATGGGCGAAAGTATTTTATCAACCTAGAGACTCGCAATTTGGGTCAGATTATTTATGCTGAAATTATAGGTCTGCATTTTGGGGACATCCCCTTATGAACCTTAGGATGGCCATAAAAAGTTGATACCTGAGGGTGTGCTGGAAATAAGAAAATTGTACTCATCTTGACATCAATGATTTTAAGGACCAAAGATTCACCCAGAATTACTTTTGAGCTGACAGAAACTTTTGTGAAGGACTGGAAGTATAATAAAGCATAGCCTTGTTTATCATCCACATTCTAAGGCACATGTTTTTATAGTCAAGATGGTTAAGAATGACAAATAATTTCCGCCTTTTGTCGGCGGATTTTTCTAATAGTTAATAGACTTCTCCGTGTTCCAGATTTTTTTAAGGAAAAAAGTTTTCACCTCTGGTGAGATTGAACCCCTTCTGCCGGGTCAAAAATCTCATTTGTGTGTATTTTATCAATACCGTCACAAACCATCTTAACAACATATCGATATTTCAATCAGAAACTGGAGCATTTTAGTTCATCTTGGGTCGACAAGGAAGGACAAGGACCCAGCGAGCTGATCTTCTCGTTGTCCTCCAGTAAGTTCACCAGGGTTTGTATCCCAATTAAGATCGGTGGAATCCACACCCAAGAGATGCACATGTCTGTTCTCTTTTAATTTAAAAAACTTCTTCCATTTTATGTTTGCGAAGCAAATCAACATGGATATCTCTGAAGCCCACCCCAAAAAGATTCATTTGTGGTACTAGGCACAAATGTAAAGACCTTCTACTTAGTACGGAAATTTCACCGGAGACAACTCTCTATTCAGAAAAGATTGTAATATTCGTGGTAAGGTGAGAAAGGACCTGACTGGCATTTACCCCTATTGTCCATTAATTGCCGTAAAATCCTCTCTAAAAAAAAAGAAGAAGGTGTAGGTTGGACTGATGTGGAGGGAGGACTGACTTGTTGTAAAAGACCTGCTGTGCTAGATGGCGAAACAATAAGAAGACGAGAGTTGACCAGAGGACACCGATGAAGATAGCTGGTATATCGGCATTACAGACTGCCACATTTCTTTTTCTCCAACCTAACCTCCGAGATGTTTGGGACGGCATCATCGGGAGACGATTTTCCTCAGGGGGAATCGAGTTTGATAAGGGGCCTATTAAATGTACGATTTTGTGTATGTCTAGATTTCTGCCATCAGAGTGGTCTGTATCATGTGGAAGAAATATCTGTACCCACCATTATTATTCAGAATGGTGGTCTGTTAGAGTCCAGACACATAAGCCCGGTTTTCCCCTAAACTTCAGCCAAATCGCGCACGATATGATTATGTTTTCTCTCTTTGAGGATGGATGTAAATTTGTCATATTGTTTTGACAGTTCCAGGCTCTTTCTGGGTTGAAATTCTTGGTTCACTTTTACGTGTGAGGCACAGGGTTTCAACAATGTCCTTTTAACGTTCGGATATGCTCTCTCTAAAATATTCTTTTCCTATCCACAAGAATATTCCCCCCATTAAAACGCAGGGAAGAGGAAGTCGCCTCCTGTTCCCAACGTCGCATTAATTGGGTTTCTAGGTCTCAATGCGGTACAATCGGGATCCTAAGCCCTTTAGGGAACTATATTATTTTGATATTTAGTTTTCCAAGATATTTAAGCTCCCCCATGATTTAATGTACAAATCGATATTTCACATTAAATCCTTACAAAAGTTTGGGACAATGTAAATCACTTTTTCGAATACTAATTGTATTCTTTATCAGAAAAAAACTCCCTCCACCTCAGTCAGCCATTTAATCACAACCAAGCGGTAAGGAGTGTGCATTAGTAGACCAAAAAGTAGAATAATACTAGAAAAAAAGGAAGGTTCCACTCTAGAAGGAGAACTAGTATCAAAAACACAAACACTACCATGTACCTACTTAAGCACGATGTATAGGTGTAGAGAACCCTTGATATAATGGAATGAAGTTCTGGTATACCAATACACAATTTAAAACCAAACCAATACAGTAAAACACCTAATAAAAAAGATACTGTAAAATAAATTATATTCCTAATAAAACTATATTTTAACAGAAAACTCAACAAAAACACCCTCAACTAAACCCTTCAATTACCTGTCTACCTCAAAAACAATTTATATTTCCCCCCCACCCCCCCCCCCCCCCCCCCCCCCCCCCCCCCCCCCCCCCCCCCCCCTTATATAAAATACCCCCCCCCATAATATATATATATCCCCCCCCCCCCCCCCCCCCCCCCCCCCATAATCCCCCCCCCCCCCACCCCCAAACCCCCCCCCCCCCCCCCCCCCCCCCCCCCCCCCCCCAGGGAAAGAATCGCCCCAATTAAGGGAGCCCACTCTGGAAACATAACTAACCCTGTCCCTAAGCCTACATCTAAATGAAAAAACGAGAAAGAAAAAAAAACAAAAACTCTATATACTACGGGTCGTACCCTTTTCAGATGTACAGTTATGCTATTTGCAAAACGAAATGGTGTCAATATCAGTGTTCATGTCCATGCCCGTCCATTGTATGTTGGAAAAAGACAAAGCGTGAAACTGTGACGCCCTTATTTTAGAAATATTGGCGATAATACACATAAACGGGACTCTCCGGATCACGGCCATATGAATACCTTCCACTGTGATAACCCATTTTTTTGCTTTATCCTTTTCTGTAATCGAGAAGTGGTCTCACTCTCCACGTGGGGGAGGACTTTGATCGGCAAGTATTACAACGGGGAACCGTTGGATCTTCAAATCTTAAATCTTTGAAGCCAACGGGTCTCAATGGATTTTTGTCCTTTTTATTACTCCATTCATTTAGCAAATTGTTCATTTACTAAATATTGCATATTTATTCATCCTCAGTATTTAATATGTGGCTATGGTGATGCCATTAGTTGCTCCATTATTTATATGTATCTTCTTCTAGTATTTTTTTTCATTTATATCTTTATTTGAAATTCTTCTTTTGTATGTTACAATATTATTTCTTGTTTATTTAAACTTTCAGTATAAACCAAGCCATATTTTTGTACGTTATTTAGCTATGAACACCTAACGTTATACTATTGGTACACTCATTGGGTACATTTAGTGTGGAACTTTACTGGTCCATACTTAACTATTCATCTGGTTTAGTTGCACATAAGTATCCTGCTCTATGGGCTTGTTTTTTATTATTTCTTTAGTACATATAAGCGCCTTTGTATTGCCACAAAGTATTTCTTATTTTTTTTTTCTATTTTAGGTTCCAGTATTAATAAGCCACCATATTTAGGTATTATCATACACGTTGTATATACTATTTAGAACACTATAGTATCTTAGTGGATTTTGTTTCGGATTTTTATACTGGTTTAATCACCTAAATATAACAAATTGTTTGTGCATACAAACCATTTTTGCTCTATAGGCATCGTTTTTTACAATTATTAAATAATGCTTAGCGCAATTCACTGCCATTTTGTATGTTATTTTTTCGTTATCCAAGCCCTCGGCTCAGTCTGCGATATTGCAGTTCATTATATGTTGCAGTCGGCGCTGCTGAGCATGGCAGGGTGACTGCGCATTGCATCTTGGTCTATGTAGTTTATGTTAACTGTTTGTTTTTCCCTCCTGTTAACTGTACATGCATGAGGCATTTTCCGGTATTGTTAATGCCGGAACCTTGGAGGTTCTAACACCTGAAACATTTACTTTTTTTTTTTTATTTTTTTTTGGGCGTTTGCATTTCAGGGCTCTGTGGTAGTAAAGGGTGATAAAGGCTGATACTAATTGGGTCTATTTGCCTGGGCTATTAATATGGTGGCTTGTGATTGATTCACTGTATTTGTTACTGTTGGACTGTATCAGTAATCAGATAGCTGGGATCTGTTCTGACTTATCCTGGGACCCCGTCCTCTATGCTTACACAGCCTGTTTTCCATCATTATGGGACGTGAGTTATATTTATTGCATTCTTCTTGTGATTTTTTCTTAGATGTTCCAATAGTTGTTATCAACTGCAATTATTCCTGATGAACCCCCAGTATCTAGGGGGGATAACGCGTTGGAATATTGGAATATTTATGCGTTATTGGATTTATCTTCTATGACGCAATTCATCAAATTCATTAGTTTTTTTGAAAATCATCGTATATTGTTGTTGTATTTGTTATTTTAATCACAGCACTTTATTGTTTTGTGCACTCAAATTTGTAGTATATGTGTTTTTGTTTTTTTTCTTTCTCTTTTTCATTTAGATGTATAGCTAGGGACAGGGTTAGTTTAGGTTCCAGTGTGGGGGCGCCCTTATTGGGGCGATTTCCCCATTTTTGTGGTAGACAGGTCGTTGATAGGTATATTTGAGGGTGTTTTTACGTTTTCTGTCCCAACTTTATTCATTCTGATTAAAAAGTTATGTTTATTGTATCTTTTTTCTAGGTGTCTTTACCTTGTAGTTGTTTTGTGTTTAAATTGTATTGGTATACACGAACTTCATTCAATTATATCAAGGGTTCTCTACCTTTTCATGATGCTTAAGTAGAGTACATGGTAGTGTTTGTGTTAATTTTTTTCTACCATCCATGCTGGGAATTCCTCAGAAAAAAAAGATCATCTACACATATTAAGCTCATCTTAAAATTTTGAGGCTGCTTTTGCCTGAAGAGAAGATATTATTTCCAAACCAAAAAGATATAACTATTTTTTTCTTTTTTTTCCCTAAATAAAATGAACATTTAAATCAACACATTTTTTGAGAGCAGTACACTTGTATAACCATTGTATACCCCTATCAAACACCCATTAGGCCTCAAAAACCTTTGGGGTGTTTAAAAATGAAAAACATGTACCCATAATGGGGGCCCTTTTCATTTGGGTTTTTGTTTCTCAACCATACATCACTCAGTCTTTAAAAAAAACACTATTTTTAAATTTGCCCTTTTTTGAAAATTTTCCCAACTGGATCTTAAAAAAAATAAAATAACTTATAAAAAACAAAATGAATTTTCCCATTTTCCCCCTGGGCTTGCTATTGCGCCTTTTATAATTTGTATGCCGGGGGAATTTGTTTTATTAATCCTATGGGGGGCTAAGAAGGTAAAGGGGGCAGCCTAAGTTTATGCAGTTTTTCTACACCAAGAAAAACCCATTATATGCGCATTTTTATGTCTTCTGGTAGATTCCAGATTGTGAACCATTAACAGGTTACTATCAGTACAAAGGGCAATTTTAATATACACACCATCTCCTTTTTTACCCCAGATTTCTAATGTTTCCAAAACCAAATTGAAGTTTTCACCTTTACTTGGGGGGACCCGATTACAAATGTCCCCCTTTCCAAATCGAACACTCATCACATCTTTTAAAAAAAAATATTTACTCTTTTTCCCTTTTTAATTTCCCGAGTATTTAAAACAAGTAGCCCTATACAAAAAAGAAATCCCTACATTTACAAATGGGGGGCCTTTCCTATTAACCTTTCAATCAGGATCATCACTTTCTTGACTTTTCTAAGGCTACTGGTACTTTATATTCCAACCCTCCTATATTATCACATTCACTCTCTGCCCTCATCTTTTTTGGGTTTTGAGGTTAAATAAAAAAAACAATGAAGGGGTCCATCCTTTTTTGGGGAAGAGTCCTCCAGGGGATTTTTCCATCATTATTCCCAGTTTTAAAAATTTAGGGGGCTGTAGTTTCTAGGGGGGAAATTAAGACTTTAGAAAACAGTTCCCCCCCAGATTGACGAATTACTGGGTTAAGGCATAGCCCAAAGCACTTGCTGGGGGGGTCCCAAATTTTCATTAATAACTCTGATATTAATGATTTTTTCAGGAACTTATTCGGGAAATCGTCATTTTTTAAAACCCAACGGGAAGGGAGTGATTCTCTCGTAGTGGGCCTGGGGGTGGACCATTTGGGCCCCTTTCCCCTCTATTTTCCCATCAAAGTCCCCTTTTTCCAGCAGAACGTAAAAGGGGAAAACCCGTCGTTAAGGGTTATGGTTAAAAGGTCCTTCTAAAGTTGTTTTTCCCAAGGCACCCAATCCCCCCAGTTAAAGGTTTGTGGGCTACCAGGCACTTTCTTTTCCTGGGAATAGAAAAAAAATTTTGTTTATTTTTTCACCTTAAAAAGGTGTTTCCCTGCTGGGCCCCCGAACAAAACCTGTCAAAACGAGTTAGGGCTGTTAGTAAAAGTGTGGGAAATTTGGCCCTGTTTTGGGGGGAAAAACCAACCAAGATCTATAGGGGGGACCCGTTTTCCATTTTCCCCGGGTGTAAAAAACAGACGGGAAAAACAAAGCTAATGGCAAACCCCTTTTGACTAGGGTTTCCCCCTGTTTTTTTTTTTTATTTTAAATTTTTTTTTTTTTCCCCCCTTTCCCTCAGAAGTTTTGGTAGAAAAAGTAAAAGGCCCTTTTTCAAACCCAAAAGGGAAACCCCCTTCTTTTTTTTCATGACTTCTCCGGGAAAGTGGGGTTCCTCAAAATCACTCTTTTGCTTTGAACCCAAAATAAACCCACCTTAATTAAATTTTTTGACCCACTTTTTTTTTGCTGCTTTCTGTATTGGGAAGGTTCATCCCAACCGGGGGAAAGGGGGTCTACCCCCAAAAAGGGGGAAAAATTTGAAACCCCTTGGGAAAAGGGGGAAAACAGGGGTTTCGAGGCTTTGTTTTTCCTGGGGGCCCTTTCCCTATGTTACCTTTTCTGTGTTTTCCCACATGCCAAAACAAAATTTTAGTACTGGCTGGGGCCCCGTACGGGAAGCCAAGGGCAACCCAATACTTGTTTTTAGAACCTATTACATACCGGTTTGGACGGGGGGGGTCACCCATGGGGTTTCTTAGGCCATCATTGGGAAAAGGACCCGGGGAGGCAGGCTTATTTTTCAAACACTCCAAAAGGGCCCCCCTCTTTTAAACGGGAGCCCCCCTGTTTACCCCCACTCCCCCCTTTTCAAACCTTCTGACTTTGGATTAAAGGGCCCTAAGGAAAGGGGAAACGGGGTTTATAGGGTGGAAAATGGCCGGGAAACAGTCACAAGATCCTTAACCCAAAAGGCTTTGTCCCCGGGGAAATTTTACCACTTTTGTTTTTCTTTTTTCCCCCTTGCTTAAAGGGCGGGTCAGATTTTTTTAATTGTGCCCTTGACCTTAATTGTTCCAAGCTTTTTGGAAACAACAGGGCTTTAAATTGGGGCTCGACATTTTGGGTAAATTCTTAAATGGGTTTCTATTTGGTGTTAAGAATGCCCAGGTTCTCCTTTTAAGGGAAAAAAATCAGGGGCTTTTCCAAAATTATGACAGGGTTCCTTGTATATGTCTGAAAGCCCTTTAACCCTCCCCTTTTCTTTCCTCTGGTATTCCCCCTTAAAATCCCCCCACCTGGAAATTGAGGCAAAAAAGGGGTTCTTTTATTACCTTTTTGCGTGCCAATTGTATACCCCAATGTGATACCGGCTGTTTTCCCCAGTACGGGTTTTAAAACCAAAGGTTAAAATTAGTGATTGGGAAGACCTTACAGGGGAAAATTTCCTATTTTTTCTTGGCCATTAGGCCCATACAAGAATTTTCTTCCTCATTTTAACCATCACTTTTCTTCCCCCCTTTGGGGTCAAATTTTTAGGGAAAACAGAGGGGTTTAAAAGGGGTTAAAGGTTCAACCAAGTCTAAAAACCATTTGGGGGACATCTTTAAAAACACACTGCAGGCGTACTAAGGGGGCCATGAGATGTCATAGTTCCCTCGGGAGAAAAATCATGTACACAAAAGGGGAAATTAAAAATTTTTGGGGAAAAATTCCATTAAAAAACCTTGAGACTTTTATGTTTTAAGTCTTTACACAGTGATTTTCCCGTAAAAAACTTTAAGGGGGGGTTCCTCCCCGCCACGGGTTTTAATCTAGCTTTTTATGCTAATTTGGTCTTGTGTGTACCATGTGACTGTAAGGACTGCCGTGGCATAAACCACCATCTCAGTGCAGAACAGCGGAACGGGCTTTCATAGGTGTGCCCAGGGCGGGTTAGGGGGAAAAAATTCCCCCAACTTCAATTTTGGGGAAATTTTTTAAAGGGCCTCCTCAAACAGCTTAAATGGGTGGTACCCAAAAACCAATTCAAACAGAAGCGGCGAAAGAAACAAGTGAATATTTTAAAAATATATTAAAATATTTTTAAAAATCAGGAAAATTCTGAGTTGTCTAGACTCCCAGAATTCAGGTCCTGTATGTTTTCTGTTTTTCGGTCTCTGGTAGGGGGCCGGCACCCCCCGAAAAGCAGTGCCTAAAAGGGAAAACCCTTGTCTGAAAAAACGTAACTTAAACCAAAAGGATAAAGGGCCCCTTTAAATTCAGCTAAAAGAAACAAAAAAAAAAAACAAAGATAGGCAGCCTTTTCACTTTTTTTCCCTGTCATTTTGGAAATCTCGGGTTTTAAAATTTTAAAGGAAATCTGAAATACTTTTTTAAAAAAACAAAAATTTTTAAAGGGAAAGAGAAAAAAAAAACTAAACCCCTTTTTCCTCTACAAAACCCTTTTAGTCCCCAAAAAAGTGCCCCTTAAAAAAAACGGGACCCTTTTTCGTAAAAATCTACAACAATTTTTGGCTTTTCCCCCCTGGCCCCCCCCGGGGATCTGGCACATTACCTCTCTACCCTTACCATCAGTTTGGGAAAAAGGGGGTTCCAAACCAAAAGGTTTGAAAAACCCCCCCTTTTTCCCTAAACTTGGTTTACATAAAACAAGACAGACAAACAAAGGTTAGCCAGACAAAAAAAAGGAAAAACCCACAAATTAAAATTTAAAACAAACAAAGAAACAAAGGATCCTTCTTACATTTCCAAAATTGAAACAAAAAAACACTTCAGACAAAACAAAATGAAAAAAAAAAATAAAAAAAAAAAACAAAATATCATGCCACAAAAAACAAAACAAAAGGCAATGATCAAAATTAAAATAACCCTAGACTTTAGAGGGCTTTATTACCTTTTTTAAAAAAATAAAAAAAAAGTAAAAATTCATCTTTCATTCTACAAGAGAACAAAAAGGTTAAATTTAAATTTTTTTGGGGCCTCTTTCCCCCTAAAAAAAACATTTGGGGGGAAAAAAAAGTAAGGAAAATTTTCCCGGGAATTAAAAGGGGTTTAAAAAATAGAAAAATTTCAAAATTTTTTACAAATTTTTGGGGCCCAAAACCCCAATTTTAAAAAGCTTATATTTTAAAAGAGTCTTTTTAAATTTGGGCCCCGTGGAAATTATTTTTACTTCAAAAAATTTAAGAGGTTCCTTTTTAACTTATACCCAGATTTAATTAAATTCATATTTACAACCCAAAAGCATACATGAATTTTTAAAAATATATCTTGTTTTTACCAAACAACATCTGCAAGCTTTTTTTTCCTGCAAAACAAAACATATCCCAATTTTCCCCACAAACAAAACTAAAAATTAAACAATGTTTTAAACAGATAAGTCAGTTAAAAAAAAGAAAAAACACACAATGGAGTCTCAGCATCTGGGGTTTTGGGCCCTTCCCCCCCCTTTTCTTTTGTTTTCCCTTTTTTTTTTTTTTTTTTTTTTTTGGGGGGGAAAACAGAGTTTCTGCTGTGGCACGGGAGTCCCCGAAGGGCACGAAATGGAGGGAAATTTAAAAATTTTTTATTGCACTCATCTCATATGGCATCCCTAAACCCTTTATTAAAAACCCCTTAAAATACAGGTGAAAAACTAAAAAACCCCCACTTTTTGAAGACTTTTCCCTTTATTTTTCTACCCTTTTAAAGGTTCCCCAAAAATTTCACCCTTACAATTTTCCAACTGGTTTTTTAACTTTTCTCCCTTTTCTCAAATATTTTTATTGCAGTTTAGAGATAAATTTTTTCACTGCCCAAAAGAGTTAACCCCCAAATTTCCCCGGGTTTCCAAAATTTTACAGCGTTGTTCCCCCGCGAATTTTTTAAAAAAAACTTGATTTGGTTAGATTCAAAAAAAAAAACCCCTTTATTCAAGTTTTCCCAAAAAAATACCCAAATTTTGTTTTGTTTCGTACCTCTGAATGAATAGATTAAAAATTCAAATCAACCATTCATGTCTCTAACTTTTAAAAAAAAACTATTTAGTAAAATTTCCTCCCGATGGTTAGATTAAAAATCTAAACCATTCATTCACGTTTCTTTAAAAATTAAACAAACCCATTAGTATCGTACCCCGATTGGGTTTGATTAAAAATCTAAAAACCCTTCATTCACCTTTTCTAACCCAAAGGACGGGAAAAAAATTTTTTTTCCTAATTTTTTCATTATTTTCTGCATTTAAAAAAATAATTTTCTATCATAAAGAGCAGGACAACACAAATCACTGAAATCATTCATGGAGGGATTCACTCCCCCTCCCCAGGAAATTTTCCCTTTTTTTCCCAAAGCCCGTAAAAGGGCACTGGGAGCCCTTTAGAAATTTTGACCTTTCACAAAAAGTAAAAACCTCACAAAAGCACAAATTTATATCATACAATTTTTACCCTTAAAATTTTTAAATTTTCTTTTACTTGGGAAAGGGGCCCCCTCGTGTCATCAATCAATGATACAAATCCCTTTTTTGCACCCTCCCCATTTTTTAAGTTTAAATTCAATTTTTTCCACATCCAATCACATTCATTCACTGTTCATTTTCCAAACAGCACACAAATTTTATACATATTTTTTGAACCCCGATCACATCATTTTATTTTTTATTTTTTTCCCAAAAGGTTTTTTGGGAGGGTGTTAAAAGTGATCTGGAAAAAAAGCCCCGGGCAGAGAAGCCAATTCCTTTAAGAGACGGAATTATATAGTTAAACAAATTTTAAAAAAAATATTGCTTTCCCTTTTTTTTTTTTTTGATGCCCTTTTTATCCGATTTTTTAAATTTTTGTTCATCCGTATTTGTTCCCCATGCCAAAAACAAATTTTGAGCCCCCCCTTTTGGGGGGCCCCCTTTTTTGTTTAGCTTAAAAAAAGCAATTTTAGATGGGTTTATCGGGTTTTCAATTAAAACAGGATTTAATTTTAATGCAACATTGGAGACCAAACACAGCATATTTAAAAATTGCATATGCTAAAAAGAAAATTTCCCCCCCCCCTTTCCCACGAATTAAAGGTTTTATAGACCCCCTTATTTTCCCCCTTTTTAAAAAAAATACATTTAGGGCCCAAACAATTAAAAACCTAGCTAGCCTCTTATTACGCTGGGTTAAAAATTTGGGTTCCATATGGGCCCCCTCCCTTTCTCACTGAAAAAAGGGAAAATTTATTCCTTTAAAATTTTTATACCTCCAGGCCATGTGTTTCCAATTTATTGGAGGAAGGGGGGGGGGGGCCTTTTCTATTTTTTTTCCAAAGGGCCCCGGTGGTTTTTAAACTTTGATGAAAAAAAACAAAGGGGGGGGTATAAACAAAATTTTTATTAAAAATAAAACTATAGATAATTAAACCCTTTACCCCAACAAAAAAAAATGGGGCTTTTCCTTGCAAGACCTGTCAAAACTGCCATGCCATCATACGAGGGTCTTTCATCACACACACTACAAAAGGACACAAAATTAATATAAGGGGGATGCATACATGCAACAGCAAGAACGTTATTTATTTTTTGAAATGCCCTTGCGGTTTAGGGTATGTATGACAGACCACCCGTAGTGTAAGAATTAGAATTAACGAACATCGATCAGCAATACGCACGTTTCTTAATAAAGTAGGAAAAAATGATAAAAATGAGATGAGAAAATTTGGTGAAAGTTCTGTTGCCCGACATTTCCACGAAAGACGCCACGGAGTCTCCGAACTCCGATGGTGTATTTTAGAACAGGTCTATCCCTTAGAAGGTATTTCAATTGAAAGAACACTCTTGTGTAGAGAAACAATGTGGATCTTTAAATTAGACACACTTAACCCGAAAGGACTGAATGAGAATCTAAATATGAATGTGTTTCTATAAATGTAATAATATATGTTCTGAGATCATGTGATTTTAATTGTTTTTAATATCGTCAGACATAGATATTGATTGATTGTAGGTACTAACTTCCTATATAAGCAGAGTCTTGAATCAACTACCTGTGCTTGAGAAAGGAGTAGTTTGTCTTCCGAAACGTCGCTTCCGCTGGAGGGTGACGCCACCTGTCCATACTGCTTTCACTAGTCTACATGTGGCTGCATGATACTAAGCTGGAATGAACTTTCACTGCCCGTGGATATTGCTGATGCAGATCATCTAATTGAATACAAGTATGTCTGATCGACTGATTTTACTTGAATGAAGATGGCTAATAAACGTGAGTTTTACTGTTAACTCTGGTCGGAATGTTATATGTTTATTGAAGACGACACTAGGAGAGTTGCCATATCCGAACCACTATTTACATGAGGCAGTGTGCATCATATATTAGCCCAGGTATACGCTATCACGTTGGACAAGGATGCTGACCATAGACTACGAGGAATGGAGATGTTCCAGCAGAGTAAGAATCCAGATGATTATAATAGAATTTGGCTCATCGAAAGAGGTCAACCCAGTTGTCTTGATGGGCTGAGACAAAATGGTGCAGGTAGTTCCCAAGGATCTGGTTCACCCTTTCGACCTGTCCATTAGTTTTAAAGTGGTACGCAGAGGAAAAGTCCAGCTTAACCTGGAGACGGGAGCAGAGAGCTTGGCAGAACCTGGACATGAATTGGACAATATGTAGAGGGAGACCATGTAGATTAAATATATGTTGGAAGAAGTGGATGGAGTTGGGGTGCTGTGGGCAGACCTGGCAGAAGCACGAAGCTAGACATTTTCGAGAAATGGTCAATAACCACCCAGATGACTGTATTGTTAGAGGAGGGCGGTAAGTGATGAAATCCATAGAGATATGGGTCCAGGATCATTCCAGAATAGGTAAAGGTTGCAGTAGGCCAGCTGGCTTGAGACGGAAAATCTTGTTGCAACCACAAGAAAGAACAAAGTCCTTGACATCTTGGACAAGATTAGGCTACCAAAAATGTCAAGAAATAAGCAATAAAGACTTCCAAATTCGAGGATGCCTGGCCACTAAAGAACAATATCCCCATTTCAAGATTCTCTTCCTTAAGGGGATTTATCGCTTCATCAGTTCGTGTGTTTCATTGGACTTTCAGTTTCTCAGCTCTTCAAATCCAGGGGTGTTTCTTCCACTCCTAGCTGGGTGTTTCTTAACTGAAGGGGGTGACATCACACCCCCCCCTTTCATTGTTCGTGCTCGCTCCCGAGTCAGTGTGTTTGTTTGAGATCAGTGGGAGGGGAGTCCACATGTCACTGTGTCGTTCCTCTCCCTATGCAGTCTTATTTTGTAAGAGCTGTTTGTTTACATACCACAGGCCTGCATTCAGTCTAGACAGTCTTTTATGAACTTAGAGCACTGATCTCTTCTCCTCTCACTGCTGGAGGTTTGTTACAGTTGAATCCAGTTTTCTATGAACTCATCCAGAGCAGCACAGATCTGTCTCCCTTCTATGTTAGCATTAGGCACTGAGCACAATTCTGCTGTTTTCTGATTGTAGAAGCAGCTGCAGATGACTGAAAGACAGCCTTTAATACCACTGATGGGCATTATGAGTATTTAGTTATGCCCTTTGGCTTAAGTAATGCACTTGTGGTTTTCTAAAACTTTTTAATGACATCTTCCAGAATTTCATTGGATGGTTTGTTATTATCTGGATGATATTTTGGTGATCATGTGCACACTGTCTTGCAGATTCTCAGGGAGAACCACTTGTATGCAAAACTGGAGAAGTGTCTCTTTAAGGTCCCAGAGTTACATTTCCTTGGTTATATTCTCACACCATATGACTTCCGTATGGATTCCATTAAGGTTCGGGCTATTTTGGATTGGGTACAGTCGAACTCCTTGGAGGCTCTGCAGAGATTCTTGAGGTTTTCTAATTATGACAGAAAGTTTTTCCATAACTTTTCATCCATAGCTAAACATTTGACAGACCTCACAAAAAAAAGGGGTGAATCTTAGTGATTGGAAATCTGAAGTCTTTTGCGCCTTTGAAACCTTGAAGAGGTGTTTTACTGAAGCCCCTGTTCTTGTTCAAACTGATCTCTTGTGCCCCTTTATTGTCAAAGTTGATGCTTCCGAAGTAGGAATGGGGGCACTTCTGTCACAAGAGCCTCCCTCTTTGATTGAGCTACACCTCTGTGTCTTTTTCTCACCTAAATTCTCCCCTATGGAGGAAAATTATGACATTGGGAATCGGGAACTTCTAGCCATCAAGTGGGCTAGAGCAGTGGTCCCCAACCGCCGGTCCGCGGACCGGCACCGGGCCTTAGCGCATCCCCTGCCGGACGGCGGTCATGGGGACACATGATGCCGGCCGCCCGGTGACTTTAGTCCGGGCGGTCGGCATCTGCTCTGCACGGCCGCTGTAATCCGGCCGCGCAGAGATAGCAGCTGCACACATCGTGCGGCTGCATCACTATAGAGAGAGCAGGGGCGGTTCATTACCGTCCCTGCTTTCCCTATCATTGTAGATGGTGTGCTCACTGAGCTCCGCACCTACAGTGATCAGCGGCGCAGGGAGTGTGATGCAGCAGTGTCGTCACACCCCCTGCACCGCTCGGTCTCGTCGGACGCTGGCAGGAGGAGCTCAATGGGGATCGGGAAATGGTGAGTAACGCTCTATCTCTTTTATTTTATTTTTTTCTAAACCTGGCCACTACAAGAGGGGGTGTATTTATCCAATACTGGAGGGACATATTACTAAGGGGCATATTACTAAGGGGGCATATTACTAAGGGGTCATATTACTAAAGGGGCATATTACTAAGGGGCATATTACTAAGGGGACATATTACTAAGGGGGCATATTACTAAGGGGGCATATTACTAAAGGGGCATATTACTAAAGGGCATATTACTAAGGGGGCATATTACTAAAGGGGCATATTACTGGAGGGGCATATTACTAAAGGGGCATATTACTGGAGGGGCATATTACTAAGGGGGCATATTACTAAGGGGGCATGTATCATTAGTGGAGGGGCATGTATTTATCTATCATTACTGGAGGGGGCATGTATTTATCATTACTACAGGGGCATGTATTTATCTATTACTGGAGGGGGCATGTATTTATCTATCATTACTGGAGGGGGCATGTATTTATCTATCATTACTGGAGGGGGCATGTATTTATCTATCATTACTGGAGGGGGCATGTATTTATATATCATTACTACAGGGGGCATATATCTCTATAATGACAGAGCTAATTACATATATATATTAAATGCATGTATAATGCTGATCAATATTACTGCAGACTGACTGTCAGCTCTGTGTATCAGCATTAATATAATACCGACCCCCAGAGCTGACAATCAGTCTGCAGTTATAAAATACTGGTTACCCCATACCTACAAATGACACAGTATACACTTTATTGGTTTTTTTTCTTTTGCGTGTGATTCTATACATCCTAACCCCATCCATAAACCCGCCCCTAATAAACCCACCCCTAATAACCCCGCCCACACCGGGCCGTGGAAAAACTGTCTGGCATAAAACCGGTCCCTGGTGGAAAAAAGGTTGGGGACCGCTGGGCTAGAGCATTTGAGGAATGGCGTCATTTTTTGGAGGAGGCGAGACATCAGATTACTGTACTCACTAACCATAAGAACCTGACTTATCTTGAATCCACTAGAAGACTCAATCCCAGACAGGCCAGGTAAGCCTTGTTTTCTACTAGGTTTGACTTTATTGTTAGTTATAGACCCGGCTCCAAAAACGTTAAAAGTGACACATTGTCCTGTAGTTTCTGTGCCACGCAATCTCCTGAATTACTGTCCATTATAGCTAAAGCTGTAGAAGTTTCAGCAATCTCCCCTGACCCTGACATTAGAGAGTTTCTACATTTAATTCCACCTTCTACTTTCAATGGGAAGTTATTTGTACCACCTCAGTTCTGATTTTGGTCTTTGCAACGAGTTGCAGGATTTTGTTCTTTGTGATCCTCCAGGAGTATCAGGAACTAAAAGACTTATTTCTTGTTCCTACTGGTGGCCATCCATGCTCTGTGATGTTAGCGCCTATGTGTCCGCCTGCGAGACTTGTGCTCGGGTTATAGGGATTGCCTCACTACAGCATTTGGCAAACTTTTCTGCTGGTTGCCATGCAGAGATTGTGAAATAGAGCTTCTGCTCCCAGCAGGGAGTATCTTCATTCTCTGCAGACATGTCCCCACACTGTGTGCACGCTCCTGATGATTCATTCAGTGGGAGCTGGGGGAAGGGAGAGGTTCTCAGCTTTCCTAGACTAAGGCCATGTTCACACAGCAAATGACAAAAGTCGTCCAAAATACGGCGGCATTTTGACATTTGCTGTGCGTGTTTTTTGGCATGGATTTGCGCAAAAGCTGTGGTCGGTTTTCGGATTTGCCGTCAGCCTGTACAATTGAATTTATGGGAATCAGACAGCAATCTGCCAGGAATCCTGTGGAGTATGCAACATGTTACATATTCTACCGGATTTTAAATGCATTGGTAAAAAACCTGTGGTGTATAGACTACAACACAAATTTTTCATTGCTGTCTATGCGGCACAGTGTACCGTCAGATTTTCAGCAGATTCTAAATACTGAAAATGCCTAAAATCCGATGGTATTCCAGTGCTGTGTAGACCTAACCTTAGGAATCATTGGAAGTGAAAAGCTTACTTTGTAACTAGAATGGGCATTTGACATTCAGGATTCTCTCTCTCAAATAGCGAGATATCCTGCATATTATTATGCCTCTGACCACTCCAGATCTGCAGAACATTGCTCCTCTACCTGTTGACACACATAGTGCTATATCCTACTGACCACTCTACAGATCTGCAGAACATTGGTCCTCTAGCTCCTGATAGATACATAGTGATATATTCTGCAGATTACATCTCTGATCTGTACAGAACATTGCTTCTCAACTTCCTGCCAGATACATAATGATATATCCTACTGATTATCACACCAATGACCTTGCTACAGATTTAAAAGTGTTTTACATGGGACTGCACAGAACAGTGAAATGGCTCTGCTACAAAACTACACACTTTATCTGTGTGTTTTACATGGAATCTGCACATTCTCTCTTGCAGAACAGTTGTTTTACATGAGACTGCACAGTACAGTTGTGTTTTATATGGGACTGCACAGAACAGTTGTGTTTTGCATGGGAGTGTACAGGTCTCTCACAAAGCAGTTGTGTATGGGGCTGCAAAGTTATGTTTTACGTAGGACTGTGCAGTACAGTTATGTTTTACATGGGACTACACACTAAAATCCCCCACATGGGACCGTATCTCTCTCGCACAGCATCAGGTCTCTCTCTTCCGCCAGCACAGCATCAGGTGTCTTTCTCTCTCTCTCTCTGTCCCCAGCACAGCATCAGGTCTCTGTTGTCCCAGCACAGCATCAGGTGTCTCTCTTTCATACAAGGACAGCATCGGGTGTCTCTCTGTCACTCCTCCCAGCACAGCATTAGGTCTATCTCTCTCAGTCCCAGCACAGCCTCGAGAAGCTCTCACTCCATCCCAGCACAGCATCACGTCGCTCTCTCATCCAAGCACAGCATCAGGTCTCTCTCTCTCTCGCCTGAGAACAGCATTAAATGTCTCTCTTCCCCCAGCACAGCATCAGGTCTCTCTCTCTCTCGGGTCCCAGCACAGCATCAGGTGTCTCTCTCTCAGGTTCCAGCACAGCATCAGGTGTCTCTCTCTCTCATCCCAGCACAGCATCAGGTGTCTCTCTCTCTTGTCAAAGCACAGCATCAGGTCTCTCTCTCCTCCCAGCACTGCATCAGGTGTCTCTCACTCATCCCAGCAAAGCATCAGTTCTCTCTTTCTCTCATCCCAGCACAGATTCAGGTCTCTGCATCCCAGCACAGCATCAGATGTCTCTCTCTCCATCCCAGCACAGCATCAGGTCTTTCTCTCACTGCCCCAGCACAGCATGAACACACTCTGCATGCTCCTGACACCGACCTGGTTGGGACTACACACGGTCGACAGCCACTGACTGATTAGGTGAGCACAATCCGACCTGGGCACTCACACGTTGCTATACAGACACAAAAGTCACCTGTTCTACTAAGCCATAGCACTTTGCTAACGGTATCCTAGGACAAACTTACTTCCATTTATGCTAACCACATTTTAAAATATGATGTTTGCAGTGAGACAACCCCTTTAAGGTTCCACATGCCCGGCCTGTGGGGAACTTCATCCTTTGCCCGTTCCCCAAAGGCCCTGGTCTCATTTGTCAATGGATTTTATTACAGATTTACCTCTCTCCGAGGGTACTACAGTAATTTGGGTAATTGTTGATCGTTTTAGCAAAATGTGTCATTTTGTGCCATTGGCTCAGGGTTCTAGTTCTAAAACATTATCTGATTATTGATCATGTTTATTGATCATGTAGTTCGCCTTCATGGGATTCTTGTGAACAATGTTTCCGACCAGGGTGTACAGCTCTTGGCTAAATTTTGGATTACACTTGGAATCCAGTTGTATTTTTCCTTGGTGTTCCATCCTGAGTTGAATGGTCAGACAGAGTGTTTTAATCAAACTCTAGACTAGAGCAATACCTTAGGTGCTATTGCACGGATAATCAGGTGAAGTGTCTAGCATACCTTTCTCTATCAGTGTTCGCCATTAATAATAATAACAACAATGTTTCCACTAACACCTCGCTGTTTGTATGTAATTATGAGTTCCATCCTTGCTTTGATTCCCTCTCGTCTTACGCTTCTGATAACCCTGAGGTAGCGGTAGAATCAAAGAAACTGTGCCCAGTCTGGGACCAGGGTCAGTCGAACCTGAGGACATCCTAGTTGATTCAAAGAATAATGCTGATAAAAGATGGACTGCGGGACCAGCCTTTGCAGTAGGGGACAAGGTTTGGCTCACTACTAAGAACATGAGATTGAAAGTGCCCTGTCGCATAATGGCTCCTAAATTTGTTGGTTCTTATAAATCCGGTCTCTTTTTGTCTATGCCTCTTCCAGCCTTCTGGATTCACAACGTTCTTCATAAGTCTGGGTTCCTTACCCAATCTTTTCATGCTAATCGACTAGTGAGAGCATTCCACGCTAAATTCCCCTGTAAACCTGGTCCTAAACGTAAGGGTCCAGTGGCCCCACATAAAAAAGGGGGTAGTGTGAGTAATGTGTGTATTTCCCTTTAAGAGGTTCTGTCACTTTCCAGCTTCAGCCAGGATTCTGTACAGAACCTTAATGTTTAATTACCTGGGCCAATCCCTGGCTGGGGCGGGATATTTATACTCACCTGTTTACTTCTTTTTGCCTGTGATTTCCTTTTGTATCATGGCTTGTGTCTCTTTGCTGTTTGTTTTGGATTTGCTTTGGTCCTGGACTTAGGTTATTATCTAGACTATTCTTCTGCCTGCTGACTTTGTACTGCATGATCTCCCACTTTGACCTTGGCCCATATGACTTTGCTACCTTTCTTTTTTCTATTGTGTCTGTGCCTATTTGTCATCTGTCTGTCATCCATCTGTTTGGCCTCTGTTTTGACTAGAGCTTGCTCAGTATAGACACAAGTGCAGTGTCGCCCTTATCGGGGTGGTTGCCCTGCCTAGGCAGGGAAAGACTAAGGTGTCCCTGACAGTGTAGAAGGGAGGAATGAACTGCTGGTACTAGTTCGCAAACCTCAGGAAGCGTTGCATGGCCTGAAGCCCGACTGGTCGAGGCCACTGCAAAATGGCAGACTATTTGACAGGATCAATTGTCAGAAATCATGTATCCAAGGTAGGGTAGGCTGGATTGTTCATAGATGTATTTTTCAAGTTTGACGTTTTAGAACCTGGTGGACATGGCCCCGGTGGGTTTTGAGATTGGACGCAAACATATAGGAGGCCTCTGAAGATCTCATTGATGAAGTCCTTGAAGACAGCAGGAGCATTGCATACAGAATATATGTAGATAGATATATATATATATATTTTATATATATATATATATATATATATATATATATATATATATATATATATATTCTGTATGTAATGCTCCTGCTGTCTACCAGGACTTCATCAATAAGATCTTCAGAGGCCTCCTATACATTTGTGTCCTCGTCGTGTATCTTGATGATATCTTGATCTTATGTATACAGTGAAGGAAATTATAAATGTATGCAGTGAAGGAAATAATATCTATTTGATCCCTTGCTGTTTGTGTAACTTTGTCAACTGACAAAGACATGAACAGTCTATAATTAGGTAGTTTAATTTTTACATTGAGAGATAGAATATCCAAAATAAAATCCAGAAAATCACATTATATAAATTATATAAATGTATTTGCATTTTGCGGTGAGAAATAAGTATTTGATCCATCTGGCAAACAAGACTTAATACTTTGTGGCAAATCCCTTGTTGGCAAGCACAGCAGTCTGATGTTTTTTGTAGTTGATGATCAGGTTTGTGCACATGTTAGGAGGAATTTTGGTCCACTCCTCTTTGCAGATCATCTCTAAATCATTAAGAATTGAGGGTGTCGCTTGGCAACTTGGAGCCTCAATTCTCTCCATAGGTTTTTTTTATGGGATTAAGGTCTGGAGACTGGCTAGGTCACTCCATGACCTTAATGTGCTTCTTTTTGTTCCACTCCTTTGTTGCCTTAGCTCTATATTTTGGGTCATTGTCTTGCAGGAAGACCCAGACATGACCCATTTTTAGTGTCCTGGCGGAGGGAAGGAGGTTGTCACTCAAGATTTTACGATACATATCTCCATCCATTCTCCCATTGATGTGGTAAAGTAGTCTTGTGTCCTTAGCAGAGAAACACCCCCAAAACATAATGTTTCCACCACCATGCTTGGCAGTGGGGATGGTGTTCTTTAGATCATAGGCAGCATTTCTCTTCCTCCAAACATGCCGAGTTGAGTTAATGCCAAAAAGCTCAATTTTGTGTCATCTGACCACAACACCTTCTCCAAATCACTCACAGAATCATCCAGGTGAACATTCACAAACTTCAGACAGGCCTGCACATGTGTCTTCTTGAGCAGGAGGACCTTGTTGGCACTGCAGGAGTTATGTAACGGGTTTCCAATGGGTTTCTTGGTGACTGTGGTCCCAACTGCCTTGAGATCATTAACAAGTTCCCCCGTTTAGTTTTAGGCTGATCTCTCACCTAACTCATGAGCAAGGATAACCCACGAGGTGAGATTTTGCATGGTGCCCCAGATCGATGTAGATTGACAGTCATTTTGTATTTCTTCCATTTTCTTACTATTGCACCAACAGTTGTCTCCTTCTCACCCAGCGTCTTACTGATGGTTTTGTAGCCCATTCCAGCTATGTGCACTTCTATGATCCTGTCCCTGACATCCTTAGAAAGCTCTTTGGTCTTGACAATGTTTTAGAGGTTAGAGTCTGACTGATTAACTGAGTCTGTGGACAGGAGTCTTTTATAAAGGTGACTATTTAAGACAGCTGTCTCACTACAAAGAATAGCTTTCAAAATGTAAGGAACACCAAATGAAGACGCTTTCCAAATATATTGCTTTGTTCATCTTTTTTTTGTCAAGGAGCTCCAAATGATTTTATCACTGTCTGAGGGCTCTCAGGTTTCCCAAGTGACTGACCTGTGTACTCTTTTTCCCCTGCTGTTTGTTCTATCTGATAGCAGTGAGAGACATCATCACACAGGCTGGCAGTGTGAAAGCTTGTGTGTTATCTGATCTTTCAGACAAAAAAACTAATTACTCTACTGTTTACATTAGCTCAGAAGCATCTCTGGACCTTAGAGAAGGTAATTTAGCTAATCTAGACTAATAAACATAATAAACAGAGAAGTCTGACTACACAGAGCTCATATGCTTATTACAGACAGCTTGACCAGGAAGTGACAGAGCAAAGCAGCATTATTTCATTCATGCATCCTATGAAACTTTGAGATGAGACAACCCCTTTAATGCAGGTAACGAGTTGATTAGGAGCATTAGGTAGAAGAGTATTCACCCTCAGATGATTATATCAGTGGGTGGATAAAGAGCTGAAAACAAAAGCGCAGATGAATTCTATGACAATATTTAAATCAACCTTGGAGATTGTACGGTGCTCACCTATTGCGGCTGTACAAATTGACGTTTCAGCACGCATATACGTATTGTGGCACTTTTCCTTTGGTTGTTATCCAAGCGAGGAAGCAGTTCCGGAACGATCCCGCCTAGGATTCCACGTGGGACGCCAGGGATGAGAGATATTGGAGATAACTAGAGACAGGTTACTGCCGTTAGTTGGAATGGGATCGCTATACTAGAGCGCTGGAAAAGTAAAGGACAAGAAGCAATCGCTATTCTTGTCTGGTTTTATTGTACAAACATAACGCGTTTCGCTGACATACACATCAGCTTCCTCAGATGTAACACTTGTAACAATATAGCCAGTTTATCTACCATTAAAATCATTAAAATCAAAGCGAGGCAATTATTATTATTATTATTTTTATTATTATTATTTCTTTTTGAGCGCCCTTGGTTCCAGAGTAGTGTTGAGCGATTGCGTTGGCTATCGAGATCGATCGATAGTCAATAGTCGGCCGCTATCGATAAGGTTTTTCGATAGTGAGCATCGATTATGCGCGATGACCATTAAAGTCTATGGGAGAGCAACAACACCTTCATTATTACACCCAAACAAGGCTGGAGAAGCTGAAATTAACATCCGCAAAAAGTCAAATGGATACGTCTACATCTTAGGCAACACACTTAGGTTATAAAAGTCACAGAAAAAAAGTCACAGACCATTTACTATCCCTGTCTTGTACCACACCCGGGACCCTTAAACCTCATCACCCACAAATTAAAAAGTGCCAGAAGGCAGTATGATTTGAACCATCATTTTTACTTGAACTGGACATTGAATATCCCTGTCCTGGAACGCAGCATGACCCCCAAACCTGCATGACTCCCCACATTTAAAAAGTGCCGGAAAAGGAGTCTTTCAACCACCATTTTAGTTGAACGGGACATTGACTATACCTGTCCTGGGCCACAGCATGAGCCCCAAACCTGCATGACCCCCACATTTAAAAAGTGCCGGAAAAAGGAGTTTATGAACTACCATTTTAGTTGAACTGGACATTGACTATGCCTGTCCTGGAACGCAGCATGAGCCCCAAACCGCATGACCCCCACATTAAAAAGTGCCGGAAAAAAGGAGTCTTTCAACCACCATTTTAGTTTCACTGGACATTGACTAACCTGTCCTGGGCCACAGCATGAGCCCCAAACCTGCATGACCCCCACATTTAAAAAGTGCCGGAAAAAGGAGTCTTTAAACCACCATTGTAGTTTCACTGGACATTGACTATACCTGACCTGGGCAACAGCATGACCCAGGGCCGTAGTTACAGTGGGTGCGGTGAAAGCCCAGGCTGGCGTCCGTCATTTATTAACACGCAGGTTAAATGCCTGATGACGCCAAGTCAACGAAAAAAAACTGTCGTGCTGAAGCAGAGTGCGGGAAGCGGAAGTGTGAGATCTCCTGCGCCTTCATCTTGTAAGTCAATACCTGGGTAGCGCTTGCTCCCTCCGTATGAGTGTGGACCATTTGAGCTCACTTGGAAATAACTGGTGTGTTAAACCGCTCCTGTTACACACCAGGTTGCCCTTTATCTTGGCATTTCTTTTTTTTTTTTTTTTTTTCTCATTTTACTCAACGTGCTGGGAGGAATGGTTCTCTGTACTTTGTTCTCTGCCCGTGCTCCCATATCCATGTCTCTGAATAACTACATTCTGGTCAAGTTTTCATCGTACCTCCTTGTACCATTCAGAGAATTTTTTTTAACTGCTATTTGTTCATGCAAGTTTTTTTCGTACTTTAATTCTAGAAAACACTTTTATAAAATAGGATGGAATCCACCATGTCTTTGTTTCTCTTTTTTTCATCTGTATTAAATGGGTTGTCTCAATAAGGGATTGATAGCTATGTTAAAGATCTTGCCAAAAAACAAGTCATTTGCAATATGTGTCCATTAACAGTGTCTCCTACTATTCCTGTTTCTGGACAGAGCACCATTCACCCTTGAGCCACTCTTGACAATTGTGTGAAGAACATATTCTGTTAGAAACAACATTTTTTTAGAATAGGACCTGTAGTATAGCCTGCCATGTCACAGCACAAAATGCCCCAAAAATTCAAAGCATGTCACCTTGAAGCCACTTTGGTCAATTGTGAGAACAAATTGTCCTGTTAGAAAAACACACATTTTTTTATAATAAGGGACTGTAGTATTGTTGCATTTCAAAGCAGATGACCCAAAAATTATAATAATTACTTCTCAGCCACTGTAAAAATTGTGAGGGGAGAAATTGCCACTAAGAAGCCACATTTCTGTTACAAAGGACATGATTATTGCTGTATATCACACTCCAATGACCCAAAAAATTGATTAAATATGACTTCTTCAGCCACTATTAAATATTGTGAGGGAGAAATTTGCCACTTAGAAGTCACCATTTCTGTTACAAAGGACCATGATTTTTGCTCTATTCACAGCAAAATGACCTTCAAATCCATTGACATTGCGAAAACTTCTTAGGTAAAGTGAGTAAATGGAATACGGTGTTGTCATGAAAACCTGCTGTCTTTTACAGTTCCTCACAGCAAAACCAGCAAAATGAACTGTGGAAAAGAGATAAAAATTTGCAGAGTTTTCAAGAGGGACCATTTCTGTTTGAAAAGGAATGTGAAGTAGACTGGCAACTAATCGGTGGACCTCGGCATTGGGGCCACAACATTCATCAGAGATCCATGACTGGATTCATTTGATGAAAGTCAACGATCCACATGTATCTGTGGAAGCGGATGGTTTGTCTGTAATCGACTCATCCAGCTGTGCTGAATGTCCGCTCCAGTTATGACGCTGGCTGACAGGTTGCCGGACACATTCTATGGCGTGACGAGCACAGTGGAACAGAGAGAGTCGTATGTACGGTTTTGGTGGGTGTGTGAAGTGAAGTGTGTGTGTGTGATCAGACCGGACATGTGACCACCCCGAGATCGTCGTTCGTGGTAAAGAGTGGTGTTGAGCGCAGATAGTCGTTGCACATGATTCTTAAAGCTGTTCTCTGTGTGTTGGATGTGTGCCCTGCATTGATGCGTTGGTGAGGTGTAAACAAAAGATTGCCAGGAGGTCACCCATTAGGCTTCTGCCCACCTTGCCTTGCATCCATCCCTTCACACACCCGCACTCTCAGCTGACACACTCCCACACATCTATACTGTCGAGATTTGTGATCACTCGAGCTACTTTAGGCGCGCGACTCCCCGCTCCCCCCCTCCTCTCCCTAGCCTCGCTCAGCATCTCTGCCCTCTCCCGCTCTCCAGTTGATCAATCCCTCGCACTCTCCGCGCTCACTCCAAATTCCTGCCATTTTACTCTCTATTTGGGTGGGTGGAAGGAAAGTGCTGATTTTTGTCTTTGTACCGGGGATCCAGGAGGGTGGCCACCCGTAACTGTTGGTCATTTTGATTTTGGCCTTAATGCGAGTGTCATGTTGGAGGAAATGGGAGCATCAAGCACTCATGTTGAGTGTTGGATCCCTTGAGTTCCCAAGCCTTCTGGGGTCGAGGGGACACTAGCAAAACTGATCTTCCTCTCATCTTCCTCCTCCGCCTCAAATTCTCACCAAGCTCTTTCCAAGGCAAGGGACGTCCTGTAACATCGGTGTCTAGGACATACCTCCTCCTCCTCCTCCTCCGCGGCCTCCCGGCACAGCTTCACACTGTCTAGGACATTGCCTGAGATGATTGCTCTCCTGAGAGCTGATGCGCCACCTTGCACTAGCGTCTGGACCCGAACCACTGCCTAATGGAGACCGATGAAATTGTGAAACTGTCGGGCATTGTGGATTTGACGGAGAGAAAGGCTCCGTGTCTGCATCGCTGTGTCCGTTCTCCTCCTCGTCGCTGGCGGGACTGTTGTTTCAGAGTGTCAACGATCGTTCCAGTACTAAATCACCACAATGATCATGCTGACAAGGGATTGTCGCACTGACCATTTTGGTGGCTTCTTCAAAACTTGGCAAGGATGTGGCAGAGCTCTTTACCCTACCTCCAACTCTCGGTGGTTCAAACACCCCGGAGGTCCGTACCGCTGACTTGTCGGACATGTGTCACTTCGCATGCGTAAGGCATTGCGCTGCTGACAACAATCGCTGGAGCATGTGGATGTGGAAATTCCAGCGTGTTGCCACGTCAACAATGAGACGGTTGACGGGGGAGGCAGAGCTGACGCTGCAACGCAGCCAGGCGGGCCGAAGCCAGGGTTGGCGAACGGCGGAAGTGCGAACTCGGACCTGAGCCTTCTTCAGCTAGGCAGTCCAGACCCGGGTGGCTCTTTAGAATTTCTGGACGGACTAGGTTCATCGACATGTGCCAGGCAAGGGATGTGCTCCAGCTACCGATCTTAAGGAAAAAAGCGGCCAGCAGATTTCCCTGTTATCGCACACCTAAAAACATTTGCCTGGACAAGGTTCTTGTCACCCAGCCAGCGCTCGGGTATCGTTGTTTAGAGCCGTCCACTGCTCTGACCTGTGTAGTGGACGGTTCTCAAGGCAGATAATTTCAACACGGCCTGGTGTCTATGGGCACGTGGATGCCACCAGACCTTGGGGGAAAGAGCCCTGCACCATCCCTGCGGTTTTTTGATAGAGCGTATGCGCCGAGCCTCGAGAGCCACACCGTCACCCCAGAGACATCCACCCAGCTCACCCATGTGAGCTGTAACAGAGATAGATATAGCGGCGTTGGCCCGTCGCTTACTAGTCATGTGTTGGTGGGGAGATGGAACTTTTCCGGACACACGATGCAGAGAACGCGCTTGAAATTTTTGATGGAACGTGCTGGCCGGGCAGGGACGGACTTTTTTGAGCAAAGGAAATGCCTGCTCGGCATCTGGTATTGGGGGCAGGCTAGGGCCATTGGGACCGATGGCGGAAACCCTTCTGTGTCCTCCTGACGGAAAGGAACATTTCCAAGGCACAAAGCCTGGCAATGCCGACATTCAGCTTTTGGCTTTGGGATGGTTTGGGTTTAAGTGTTTCTTCTGCTCCCAAACCTGGATGACAGAAGGCTGACTGCTAGACTGGCGCTGTACGGCTGTGCAGGTCGTCAAACTGGCCGGAAGGAGAGGGGTAGGATGTGTCTCTGGTGGTGCTGGTGGTACTAGGGCGACGGTGGAGGCTGAAGCGGAGGATGATCCCTTGTCATGGACTTGAGAGACGGTATGGGCAGTGAGACACGTTGGTGGTCGGCGGAGGAGGAGGAGGAAGGAGACGAAGAGACAAAGGGGGTTGTTGTGACAGTGGTTGGAGGCCCGGCGTCGGTCTGGCCTTTTATGGCCAAGTGTTTCCCTCCATTTCTCCTCATGCATTCGCTGCATTGTGTCTAGTCATGTTGGTGGTGGGTTAAACCACTTAAGGTTCTTGCCTCTACTTATGCGTTTCGGCCAAGGCGGCATATGACATCGCTGGGTGAATCAGGCTTGCTTCAAAGGAGAGGCCCAGGCTTGAGAGGTCCTGGACATTTTTGACGGCGAATAAAGCGAAGGAGCGGAGGGTTTGCGCCTGACCGTGGCTGTCGGAATCATTTCAGCGGACATTCTGCGACGCCCTCTCCCTTTTTGTGGGCGGGGACACTATTGACACTTAACCCCATCGTCTTTCCTCGTCCACTGATTGAAGCGCGTCTCAAGCAAGTTCTGCGGAAAAGACCAGGATGGATCCGCAATGTCGTCATCAGCATCTTCATCAACACAGGTGACTTGGTCGTCCTGTCTTTCTGCATCCAGAAGAAGCTGCGGGGCTACAAGCAAAGGGGCCTGCATAGGCGTTGCCGGAGCCGCCACGGGATTTTGCCGACTTGACCGGAAAGACTAAATCATCCTCTTGATCTTTTAACATGCCTTCTGTCCCCAAAACCGCATTTTGTCATTCAAAGGAGGTCTTCAGACAATGGATTATCCACAGTGGTGGGTACACGAGTTGACATTTGGGCTGCTTCATGTTGACGGATGTGATTGATGATGTTGACGACATTTGTGGCCGTGACTCCGAGGGGCGAGGAGGTAAGACTGCTAGAAGATGCAGGTTGCTTAACCACTGAAGGACTGATTGGCGACGATGTTCGTTAACTTAGATTCACAGGCCCTGACCCAGCGATGAAGGCCTGAGGTCCTGCAACTGACGATCCGTGGCATGCGTGTTGTCGCCAGCACTGGAAGGCCAGCCCTTGCTATCATACCTCTACCTCCATGTGCTAACCCCCTCTTTGCATCGCATTTTACCACCTGCATTTCGCTCAATGTTCATAGAAATATAAAAAATTTGAGAAGGTATGGAATTAGTTTTTGGAAGTTCTTCTTATTAAAAGACAGCAAATCACAGCTATTTCAACTCCATCTATCAAAACAAAATGATGGATTCAAATTTAACTGCAAGGTGTCTATCAACAAATCTTGACTGAGGCAAAAAGTCCAGAATAAAACACGTATCTGTTATGTTTGGGTATAATAAATCGGTATTTTTTGCACCTTTCAATTCACCTGTGGTAAATATATGAATTGCTGTTTTAAGATTTGCGGAGATGGCTGCGTCAATGACAGTGCTGGGTGTGCAAAAGTCAAAAAACACGTAAATGTATGTTTTGATATAATAAACGGTATTTTTTGCACCTTTCAATTCACACTGTGGGAATATAGATTTGCTTGTTTTAAGATTTACGGGTAGATGCTGCGTTCAATGAAGTGCTGGGTGCCGCAAAAGTCAAATACAGTACCTGTTATGTTGTTGATATAATAACGGTATTTTTTTGCACCTTTCAATTCACCTGTGGTGAATATAGAATTGTGTTTTATGATTTTACGTTGATGCCTGCTGCTATGAACCAGTGACTGCGGTGTGCAAAAAGTCATAAAAACACGTAACGGTTATGTTTTGATATAATAAACGGTATTTTTTGCACATTCTCAATTCACCTGTGGTGAAATTAGAATTGCTGTTTTAGATTTACGTAGATGCTGCGTCAATGAACAGTTGGCCTGGGTGCGCAAAGTCAAAAAAACACGTTATGTTTTGTTTTGTATAATAAACGGTATTTTTTGCACCTTTTCAATTTCACCTGTGGTCATGAATATAGAATTGCTGTTTTAGATTTCGTAGATGCTGCGATCATATGAACAGAAGTGGGTGCGCAAAAGGCAAAAAACACGTTAACTGTTATGTTTGATATAATAAACGGTATTTTTTCACCTTTTCAATTCACCTGTGGTGATTATAGAATTGCTGTTTAAGATTTACGGTTAAGGGATGCTGCTTTAATGAACAGTGCTGGAGTGCGCAAAAGTCAAAAAAACAGTAACTGTGATGTTTTTCGTTACGATAACACGGTATTTTGTGGCAACAAACAAACTGTGACTGCACTACAAGATTGCTGGATTGTAATTTAAGTGCAGGCGGATATTCAACAGCACAGGTGTAATGGGTAAAATTGAACACCTATCTGAATAGTATACTGATAATAAAAGTGGAGTTTATTTTGCAGCAACAATAGAGACCTGCAGTTACTAGAAATGATGTTTGATCCAATTGTAAGTTCAGGATCTGCCCTAATATCCAGGAAATAATTTTCAATAGCAAAACTGTTAATAATTAAAGGATTTTCCAATACCAGGTCTACACTTAGGTCTTGGTGACTTTATACAGTGTTCTTTATAGATTAGGGCTTGTCTGTGTTCGGCCCGCGGGCCCCCCCCCCCCCCGATCCCACCGCCGTGAATTACAGCGGTAGATGTGCTGCTTTAAAATATTTCATCTAGCTAAACTACATAAAATCCTTCACAATTCTCTAATCTAACTTCAATTGGAAGGATCACAGCTAATTGTTAGAGGTTTCTCTGTGCAGAATAGACTAATTTCGATTGAGCTGTTTGGCCACAGGCAGAGTGCAGGTCCTTATCCTATGAGACGCTGAGAGGGACCACTGAGGGCTGAAAACAGGAAAACGCTGTTCTATGTAAAACGAGGTCATGTATTTTTCCAGCCAAATCGCAACCTTCACATCCAGTCATGACGTCGACACACATATCACCCCATGATCTATTCTGTAATCGAATTTGCTGGCCGCCAAAATTAAGGAAGGCCGAAAAAAAGGCGCGATCTTAATAGATGTGCACAGATTTTAACCTTAATTATCGCATGTTCGGAAATTTAATCACCATAAAACCTTGCGATTTCAATTGATTTGTCGATAAAAATCGCTCAACAATATTCGCTGTACATTCAGGGTTTGCATACATAACATAGGTCAAACTAAGTAAAAAGGTGGACAATTTAGTAAAATAACAACTGGTAAGGAAGGAGAGAGGTCCCTGCCGTGAGGATTACAATCTAAAAGGAAAGGGTTATGATCAGGAGGTGAGGGGGGCCTGACATGTTTGTGGGGCCGGGTTTTGTATGGTGGTTGGGGGTTTTGTTGTGTATAGGCAATCCTGAAGAGATGGGTTTTCAGGTTGCTTTTGAGGCTGGTGAGATTGGTTGTAGGGGAGAGTCTTGAGTGTTGGGGTAGTGAGTTCCAGGTATGGCGGGAGCTACGGGAGAAGTCTTGGAGGACGGTTATGTGAGGAGTGGACATGGGGAGAGCAGAGGAGGACAGGTCCTGTGAGGAGCGGAGATTGGTGAGGGAGATATCTGGAGATTAAGGCAGATATGTATGGTGGGGAGAGGTAATGGAGAGCCTTGTAGGTCCAAGGTTAATAACTTGATACTGGATTCGGCTGTGCTATGGGAATAGCCAGTGAAGGGATTGGCAGAGGGCAGAGGCAGAGGAGTATCGAGGGAGAGAGGTGACATCAGGACGGGCAGCAGGTTAAGGATGGAATGCAGGGGTGCAAGGGTTTGTTAGCTGGGAGGCCACAGAGAATGATGTTGCAATAGTCTATAGGCGGTGAGATGACGAGGGCATGGACCAGCATTTTTTGTGCTTTCGAATTAAAGGAATGGAGCGGATAGGGAGATATTTTTCAGGTGGAGGGCGGGCAGGCAGAAGTGAGGAGGTTTGGATGTGCGGTTCTGAAGGACAGATAGGAGTCAAGGGTTATCCCAAGGCAGCGGGAATTGTGAGCTGGTATGAGAGGTGTAGCCATTTGATGTGAAAGAGGAGATCAGGTTTGGAGGGGTGGTGGGGGACGGTGGGAAGATGATGAATTAAGTTTTCTCCTTGTTTAGCTTCAGGAGAAATGAGGAGGAAGGAAGGAGGATATGACGAAAAGACAGTCTGGGTTCCGGGGAGAGAAGAGAGTTAATATATGGGCAAGAGATTAGAGTTGGGTATCATCAGCATACAGATGGGTATTGAAAAGATGCGAGCTATTAGTTGCCCCCAGACCAAGAGTGTAGATAGAAAAAGAGTAGTGGGCCAGGACAGGAACCCCTGGGGGGACACCAACAGAGAGATGGGCAAGGCGAGAAATAGTGGTGCAGTGTTGAGTGTGAGAAGCTGAACTGTTCCTATCAGTGAGGTAGGAGGATATCCAGGAAAGGGCCCAAGTGTGATGCCGAGGGAGGAGAGGATTTGTATTTGGATAGTGAGGTAGTGGTCGACAGTGTCCCAAAGGCGTGAGGGAACAGGTCTAGAGGAGATGCACAGAGTCAGTGGAGTGAGGCTTTGGCAGTTGCTAGGTCGTTGGTGACTTTGGTTAGGGGCGGGTTTCTGTAGAGTGGTGGGGTCTGGAAGCAGATTGCAGTGGTGTCAGGAGAGTGTTGGTGGGATAGATGAGAGGAAAGTTGAAGATGGACGTGCTGCTCAAGGAGTTAGAGGCGAATGGAAGCAGTGTGATGGGGTTTTTTTTTTTTCCCCCCCCCCCCCCCCCCCCCCCTTTGTGGCGATAGTTGGACAGTAAAGAGGGGTCAAGAGAGGGTTTCTTAAAGGATGGGTGTGGATGGCACGCATGTTTAAAGGAGGGAGGAAAGATGCCTAGAGGTTAATGATAGGTTGAAGGATGGGCATGGGGTGATGATGACACACTTAGGTCAGGAAAGAGGTGAGATGCAGTGGGTCAAAGATTACAGGTAGCTGAGGTTGGATTTGGACAGTAGAGTGGAGAGCGTGGTCATGACTATGACAGTAGAGAAGGAAGTGTTTAAGAGGTGGGATGTGGGGACATGCAGGAATCGAGCAGATGGAGGGGACTGCAGGGTGACGCTTTGCCTGATGAGATGATCTTTATTTAGGAAGTGAGTGAGTGCGAACACTGAGTGCATCTGCTGAGAGGGAGGAGAATTGGGGAGGGGGTGCTGGTGGACGGAGGAGAGCATTGAGGTTTTGAAACAGTTGTATTGGGGTTGTGAGACAGGGAGGATATGTGGGTTGTGAAGTAATCCTGTTTGGCTGATGCGAGTGCAGATTTAAATGTATGCAGTGATTGTTTGTATAAGGTGTAGCTCGCAGTGGAGCGGGTTTTCTTCCGTGGCGTTCAGCAACCTCTAGAAGCTCCCTTGTGTTTGGTGGAGTCTGTGTGCCAGGGTTGTCTGTTGATTTTGCGGGTTCTGTTGTGTGTGAGAGGGGCGACAGCATCAAGAGTGGAGGTGACTGTGCTGTTGTAGAAAGTGGTGGCTGCGCCTGGGTCAGCAAATGAGGATATGGCTATTATGAGAGGGGCAGAGAAGAGATTCAGAGAGAGTGCGAAGGGTTTAGGTGTTGCAGGTTTCTGACGGGGGTGTAATAGATTTTGGGCAGAGGGGGCAGGTGGGGTGAATTGGTTGGAGAGTGAAGGTGAGCGATTGTGGTCAGAGATAGGAAGGAGGAGAGTTTGAAAGGTTAGATAGAGGACAGGGCGGGTGAAGATGAGGTCCAGTGTGTGTCCATCTTTATGAGTGGCTCTGAGAGTCACTCGGGTGAGGCCAAAGGAAGAGGAGAGAGTACAGGAGTTTGTTAGTTGTGGAAAGGAGGGTGTCGATTTGGGATGATTGGAAATCTCCATGATAAATTAGTGGGATGTAGGAGAAAATAAAGTGAAGGCGCCATCGGAAGCGAAGTGGTCAAGGAAGGTCGGTGGCAGGGCCTGGGGGGTCGATAAACACCAGACCACTTGGAGGTTGGAGGGGGAGTAGATGGCGGATGGCGTGCACCCTCGAAGGTGGGGTGGGTGAGGGAAGGTAGTGGTGGGAATTGGGACAAAAGAGCAGGTATCTGACAGAAGTAAGGCGACCCCTCCGCCATGTTTACTTCCTGAGCGGGGGGTTGTGGGGTTAAACTGAAGCGCCCCGTAAGAGAGTGCAGCACAGGAAGAGGTGACAGAGGGTGTCAGCCAGGTTTCCGTTTAGTCCAAGGAAGGATAGGTTGCGGAGAGATGAAGAGTGTCATGATGTAAGGGAAGCTTGTTGCCCACAGAACGTTGATTCCAGAGAGTCCAGACATGGGGATAGGGATACGGGGGTGAGTGGGATGGGCTTTAAGTTTTAAGGGTATGAGAGTTTGTGCTTCCTTGGGCCTGTAAGGGGCAGGTGAAATAAAAGGAGGGATGCGCTGAGGGGGGCCGGGGTTGGGAGATATGTCCCCAGTAGCGAGGAGAAGCAGGGAGAGTGTGAGAAGGTGGGTGTGGGATAGAGCAACAGGGGGTTGTTGAGTTTGTGTGAGAGAGGTTTTAATGCTGTGAAAGAGGTGGAGACTAGAGCACAGGCGTGAGGGTAGCATAGACGGGGAGATATTGAAGTCGTTGCCCAGTGTAGGTGTGTGAGGGTAGGCAAGGATTTTGAGGAATAGGGAGGTAGTGATGATAGTGGCATAGAAGTGCATGTTGGGGGTGGTATGACTCTAAAGCAGACTAACTAAATGGTTACCTTAAGGTTATTCCTGGTTCATTTCTGGCTTCAATTCTGGTATAATTCTGAAGTCACACTTATGGAATAGCACTTAATGGATATTGTATCTATGGTATTGCATCACTGACCAGGCAATTAACACATTAAACGAGGCTAAATGGGGAAAAGTAAACAAAGGAAACGAGACTGAATGAAAAGTAAAAAAAAAAAACAAGAACAAAAACAAACATGTGTGGAATTGACAGGTCTCAATGAGTGAAGATAGATCACTATGATTTGGGACGCAAAATGTCAAAAGGATGAACAATGAATGGGAGTTAAAATAATATGCAATTAAGCAGAATACATAGCATAATTAAAAATGCATAATATTATAAAAATATAACATATAAAATACACATATTATTTGACAAGATATAGCATATACTAATATATATAAAATATCTCACGAATAGAAAAATACTAACCCATAAAAACGGGAGGCGATGTGAAAAGGGGGCAAGGATATAACTGTATATGCGATATAAAAAGGGGAAAGGGGCCGAACACATAAGATAAATATAAATATATATATTTATACATAACAGAGTGTATAAGCACTTGTGTGAAAATATATAATGTGTAAAAACATATACTAAATATAATACAATAATATAAAGGTTAAAAAAACTAATCTTAGGTATCCCAGAAATTTTTCTTAAAGTTTATTTAATAATGGACTTGTGTATTTCGTTTAAACCCCAGTTGTTTCGCATGGTCGGGGTGAGACTCAAGGATATGTTCTAGGGGTTGTATGATGAAGTTGGCTCCTCATCACTGTGGAATTCCGCTAGATGTCGCGGAATACTTTAAACCATACGTTTATGCTTGATGTCATAACGATGGTTTACTAGTCTGCGGGATAATTTTGTAGTGGTCTTACCCACATATTGGGAGCCGCAGTGGCAGGTGATAAGATACATGACATGTGTGCTGGCACAGGTGAGATGATCTTTCATTTTAAATTTTTCTCTCGTGGAATTAGAAGAGAAATGGTGACTGTTTACTATAATGGAACAGCACTTGCAACAATGATGGTTGCATGCCGAGGATCCAGAAGTTGCAGATGTGGTATTCTCTTTAGTTATAGGAATCTCTTTATGTTGTCTCAAACGGGAGGGTGCAGGGATGTTTTTTAAAGTTTTAGTCTTTCGATAAATAAATTGTGGTCTATCTGGGATAACTCCCTTTAGTATGGGATCTCTTAGCAAGAGGCTCCAATGTTTATTAATTATATCTTGCACTTCCCTATATTGGGAGTTGTGCGTGGTGGTAAAACAGAGGTTAAAATCAGCTTTTGTTTTTTTGCTCTTAGATTCCAGATGTTGCTCCTGGGTAAGGGTCGTGGCTTTTTCTATTGCCCCCTTTAATAGATTGGCTGGGTAAGCTTTCTGTAAAAATTTATTTGTGAGTGTCTCAGCTTGTGTAGTGAACACTTTGGTATCAGTACAGTTTTTTCGAATGCGGAGGTATTGTCCGTAAGGGATATTCCTTATCCACTTACGTTGATAGTTTGATTTAAACGCCAAATAGCTATTCGAGTCTGTGGCTTTGAAGAAGGTTTTAGACATTTTTTGATTGTTCTCTATATACAAATGTAAGTCGAGAAAAGTTAATTCACTGCGGCTTGAGGTAGCTGTGAATTGTATACCCCAGTGATTTCTATTGAGAAGATCAACAAAATTGTCGGAGGAATCTATGGATCCCTCCCAAATAAACAATAAGTCATCAATATATCTTTTGTAGTACCTAATATGTTTAACGTATGGACTATTATTGATGAATTGGCTTCAAAGGACCCCATAAAGAGGTTAGCGAAAGAGGGTGGCAGAATATCTTGTTCATTCCATTGTGTACCGACCAAATCTCTGAGTACCGTATCTGAGTCTTTGAGGAAACTCGGCAATTTTTCAACTAATGGCTGTAATTGGGTGTCCAAAAAATGAGAGATATTAGATAGTGTTGACCCTATACCTGAGATTATAGGTCTGCCGGGAGGATTTTCTATGCACTTTCGGCAGATGGTAGAAAAAAGGTGTAGTAGTTCCTTTTATTGTTAGAAAAATAGATTCCTCTTTAGATATAATGCCCTGGTCAAAATTATGTTTTATAAATTGGGCATATATAGTTTTTAGATCATCATATACTGTAGGTTCTAATTTTTTATAGTATACCTCGTCATCTAGGATGCGATGTGCATCTAACTGGTCTGTAGGAGCCAGAATTCTTAATGGTTGGTAGGGGATCAAATACTTATTTCTCTCAGCAAAATGAAAATAAATTTATATGATTTATACAATGTGATTGTCACGTCAGAGGAGGTGCAGTGGGCCCTGACTGCCACCCAGCCCACTGTCCCTGCCTACTTGGCGTGCTGCCCTAGGAGGCAGACCCCAACTGGACGACAGCCCCTATGCTGCTAAGTGCAGGGCTGTCAGGGAAACTCAGGGTCGGTAACGGTTGGGAACGTCAAAGCCACAATCAGAAACCAGCAGAGTAAACGGGAAACAAGCCAAGGGTCAAACACGAGTGGTAACGCAGTACAGAAACGGAGGACAAAACATAGTCAAAAGGCAAGCTGAGATCAAATACAAGGAACGCTATACAATGAAGCACAGGGAAACACAAGGGGAAACCTTTGACAGGCAAAGCCTGGAGGAACGGAGGAGGTTTAAAAGGTCTGCCCGGACACCGCCCCCGCAGCTGATTGGTGCGACATCCTGGCCCTCCGAGGGGCCTGAGAGACACACCCTCAGTTGGGAGAGGCTTCAGAGCTGTCACTTCTGGTTCAGGAGCAGCACCTCTCCCAGGGTGTGGTCCGAGGCCAGACCTATTAACCCTCGCAGGTTGTTGTGTTAAACGGATGGAAGGCTGCCCAGACGAACATATTCTGACATTACCCCCCCCTTTAGGAGGGATCACTGGACCCTTACTTGGTCCAGGTCTTTCTGGGTGAGTGTCGTGGAATTCCTTGATGAGGGATTCTGCATGAATGGACTTAGCAGGAACCCATGACCTCTCCTCAGGACCATAACCCTTCCAATGGACAAGGTATTGCAGCGACCTTTGTACTCTGCGAGAGTCAATAATTTGAGCCACCTCCAACTCTAACTCCCCCTTAACTATAACAGGAGGAGGAGATTTACCAGGTGGGATAGCGGATGGAACATACCTCTTCAGGAGTGACCGGTGAAAAACGTTATGTACCCAGAAAGCAGAGGGTAACTTGAGCTGGTAGACCACTGGATTAATCACCTCCAGAATTACATAGGGTCCCACAAAGTGTGGCACAAGCTTACCAGAGGGGACCTTTAAACGAAGATTCCGGGTAGACAGCCAAACCTTATCCCCAACTTTAAATCCTCCAGCACAGAGGCGCCTCTTATCACATTTTTCCTTCTGGATGTTCTGGGCATTCGACAAGTTCTTCTGAACTTGGGCACAGACTGTGCACAGATTGTTAATGATGACATCCGCCCCACTATGATCAGAAGTAGCGCCGGACAATGATGCATGCCTAGGATGGAAGCCATAATTGCAGAAAAACTTAGAAACACCAGACGAGCTACTATCCTTGTTATTAATATCGAATTCTACCAAAGGTAAGTATTTCACCCAGTCTCCCTGCTGATCAGAGACAAAACACTGAAGCTTTTGCGTAACAGTTTGATTCACCCTCTCCGTCTGCCCATTGGTCTCAGGGTGGAAGGCAGAAGAGAAGTACAGGGTGATACCCAGAGCATTACAGAGAGCTCTCCAGAAACAGGAAACAAATTGAACTCCTCTATCAGACACAATATTTTCGGGTAGCCCATGCAATTTAACGATATGTTTGATAAAAAGTTCCGCAAGCTTTTTGGATGAAAGTAACGCTTTTAACGCAATCAAATGGCACATCTTATTAAAATGATCAACTACCACCCAAATAACCGTCTTGCCCTCAGAGGTAGGCAGATCAGTCATAAAATCCATGGAGATGTGAGTCCACGGATGGACCGGTATAGGAAGAGGGCAAAGTTCACCAAGAGGGCAAATTCTGGGAACCTTTGCCCGAGCACAGGTATCGCAGGCTGTTACATAGACCCCCACATCACAGGACAATGGCGACCACCAGTAATTTCAGGAAATGAGTCTCTTTGTGCCAGACACTCTGGGATGTCCAGATAACACTGAATCATATAATTCTTTTAATAATCGTAACCGAAACTGAGTGGGGACAAAGACCTTAGAAACAGGACAATCAACAGGTCAGTAAAGGTGCAGTGAGCCCTGACTGCCACCCAGCCCACTGTCCCTGCGTACTTGGCATGCTGCCCTAGGAGGCAGACCCCAACTGGACGACAGACCCTATGCTGCTAAGTGCAGGGCTGTCAGGGAAACTCAGGGTCAAACAGTCTGGGTCGGTAACGGTCGGGAACGTCAAAGCCACAATCAGAAACCAGCAGAGTAAATGGAAAACAAGCCAAGGGTCAAACACGAGCTGTAACGCGGTACAGAAATGGAGGACAAAATGTAGTCAAAAGGCAAGCCGAGATCGAATACAAGGAACGCAATACAATGAAGCACAGGGAAACACAAGGGGAAACCTTTGACAGGTAAAGCCTGGAGGAACTGAGGAGTTTTAAAAGGTCTGCCCGGACACCGCCCCCGCAGCTGATTGGTGCGGCATCCGGGCAGTCCGATTGGTCCTGAGAGACACACCCTCAGTTGGGAGAGGCTGCAGAGCTGTCACTCCTGGCTCAGAAGCAGCACCTCTCCCAGGGTGTGGTCCGAGGCTAGACCTATTAACCCTCGCAGGTCGTTGCGTTAAATGGATGGAAGGCTGCCCAGATGAAGGTATCCGTGATTTTGTAGATTTTATTTTGGATATTCTATATATCAATGTTAAAATTAACCTATCTTTAAAATGATAGACTGTTCATTACTTTGTCAGTAGGCAAACTTACACAATCAGCAATGGATCAAATAATTACAGTATTTCCTTCACTGAATATATATCCCAGCCAGGTTTTTTTTATGTATAGCTGAAGAGCGGTAGATACATGTTATCAAGGTAATGATTCTTTGTCAAATAGGACACATTAGATAGGTGTAAAAATAAAAATACATATGATCAGCACCAATGTCCTAACTTTGAAAATATACTCCATGAAAACACCGAACATAGGTAAGTAGCCAAAACCTCACCGTCAATAGTCCAAAACAATCTCCAAGCAAGGCATCAGCATCATGTCCTTTTAATTATAAGAATCCCAAGTATAAAAAGTATGCAACTTTTCGACTCTTAAAGTAGTCTTTATCCCATAAAAGCAGTTCCCTAGAACATATTAAACCAATCATAAATGAATACAAATCGTGAAATGAACATATCAATACAGATCATATGATGTAACAAGTCAAGTGCATTACACTGACCATTATCCAATCATAAAGAAAACTATACCTGGAAAAGATAGATGGGCGGGACCAATGGATCTCTCACATTGCGACCATCATATTCCAAACTCCACTGCATATGTCCTGTTTCATGTTAAGCCTCAGATCATTACTGCGCATGACTATTGCCCAAAATCAGTGATCTCTATATTGCTACTCGCTTTATCAACTCAATAGATGTCAGACACATTCCACTCCAAACAGGATTACATATTGTGCAGAAGCCAAAAGAATCAGATTAAATATCAAACAAGCCACAATAATTGTAAGAAATCCAGAATTTTGAACAATAAAATACTTATGAGGTATATTTTGGTATAATGTATATAAAGGTATTTCAATTGTACAATCTAAGATGGAGGCTCTTGCATGAGTCAACACATGGATAGCAAGTCAGTGTAGACTGGTTCCTTGGAATGTACCTGATGCCTTTCACTTGTTAATTAAGGTAAAACAATAGGGCTCAGGATAACATTGTCAAACCTGACTGATAAGACCCTGCCTTCTAGATCAGGGGTGCCTAACCGCCGGTCCGTGGACTGGCACCGGGCCGTAGCGTATCCTCTGCCGGTCCGCGGTGCCGGCTACACCTGATGCCGACCGCCCGCTGACTTTAGTCCGGGTGGTCGGCATCTGCTCTGCGCGCCGCTGTAATCTGGCCGTACAGAGATAGCAGCTGCACACAGCGTGCGGCTGCAGCACTATAGAGATAGCAGGGGCGGCTCATTACCGTCCCTGCTTTCCATATCGCTGTAGACGCGGCGCTCACTGAGCTCCATCTCTACAGCGAGCAGAGGCACAGGGGGGAGTGATGCAGAGGTGTCATCACACCCCCTGCTCCGCTCGGTCTCGCCGCATGCTGGGTCTTCGAGGAAGCAGGGATCGGGAATGGTGAGTAAGCAACTTTTCTTCGTCTTTTTTTTTTTTCTCTTTTACTAGCCTGGCTGTAACTACAGGGGGGCTATAATTATATTCACTACGGGGGGCTATAATTATATTCACTATGGGGGGCTATAATTATTTATTATAACTACAGGGGTCCTATAATTATTTATTAGCACTATAGGGGGTCCTATAACTATTTATTAGCCCTACAGGGGGGTCTATAATATTTATTAGCACTACAGGGGGCTATAATTATTTATTAGCACTACAGGGGACTATAATTATTTATCTGCACTACAGGTGGGTCTATAATATTTATTAGCACTACAGGGGGGTCCTATAATTATTTATTAACACTACAGGGGGGTCTATAATATTTATTAGCACTACAGGGGGGCTATAATTATTTACTAGCCCTACAGGGGGGCTATAATTATTTATTAGCACTACGGGGGGGCTATAATTATTTATCATCACTATAGGGGGGTCTATAATTATTTATTAGCACTACAGGGGGCTATAATTATTTATTAGCACTACAGGGGGGGCCATAATAATTTATTAGCACCACCGGGGGGGCCTATAATTATTTATTATCGCTACAGAGGGGCTATAATATTTATTAGCACTACAGGGGGCCTATAATTGTTTATTATAGCTACAGGGGTCCTATTATTATTTATTAGCACTAAGGGGCCTATAAATTATTACACTAAAGGGGGCTTATTTTTTAATATTTATTATTACACTAGGGGGGCCTATATTTATCACTAAGGGGGCATTTTTTATTATATTACTATCATTAATTACAGGGGGCATATATATTTTATCTTATTACAGGGGGCATATATAGATCTATCATAACTACAGGGGGCATATATAGTTTTATCATTATTACAGTGGACATATAAAGATCTATCATTATTACAGGGGGCATATATATCTAATGACTACATGGGGCATATATAGATCTATCATTACTACAGGGGGCATATATAGATCTATCATTATTACAGGGCCATATAAAATCTAATGATACAGGGGATATATAGATCTATCATTATTACAGGGGGCATATATATCTAATGACTACAGGGGGCATATATAGATCTATCATTACTGCAGGGGCATATATAGATCTATCATTACTACAGGGGGCAGATATAGATCTATAATTATTAAAGGGGCATATATAGATCTATCATTATTAGAAGGAGCATATATAGATCTATCATTATTACAGGGGGCATATATAGATCTATCATTATTACAAGGAGCATATATAGATCTATCATTATTACAGGGGCATATATAGATCTATCATTATTACAGGGGACATATATAGATCTATCATTATTACAGGGGGCATATATAGATCTATCATTACTACAGTGGCATATATACACTCACCGGCCACTTTATTAGGTACACCATGCTAGTAACGGGTTGGACCCCCTTTTGCCTTCAGAACTGCCTCAATTCTTCGTGGCATAGATTCAACAAGGTGTTGCAACGATGCTCTATTGGTACCAAGGGGCCCACAGAGTGCGAAGAAAATATTCCCCACACCATGACACCACCACCACCAGCCTGAACCCTTGATACAAGGCAGGATGGATCCATGCTTTCATGTTGTTGACGCCAAATTCTGACCCTACCATCTGAATGTCGCAGCAGAAATCGAGACTCATCAGACCAGGCAACGTTTTTCAATCTTCTACTGTCCAATTTCGATGAGCTTGGGCAAATTGGAGCCTCAGTTTCCTGTTCTTAGCTGAAAGGAGTGGCACCCGGTGTGGTCTTCTGTGCTGTTAGCCCATCTGCCTCAAAGTTCGCCGTACTGTGCGTTCAGAGATGTTCTTCTGCCTACCTTGGTTGTAACGGGTGGCTATTTGAGTCACTGTTGCCTTTCTATCAGCTCGAACCAGTCTGCCCATTCTCCTTTGACCTCTGGCATCAACAAGGCATTTCTGCCCACAGGACTGCCGCTCACTGGATGTTTTTTCTTTTTCGGACCATTCTCTGTAAACTCTAGAGATGGTTGTGCGTGAAAATCCCAGGAGATCAGCAGTTTCTGAAATACTCAGACCAGCCCTTCTGGCACCAACAACCATGCCACGTTCAAAGGCACTCAAATCACCTTTCTTCCCCATACTGATGCTCAGTTTGAACTGCAGGAGATTGTCTTGACCATGTCTACATGCCTAAATGCACTGAGTTGCCGCCATGTGATTGGCTGATTAGAAATTAAGTGTTAACGAGCAGTTGGACAGGTGTACCTAATAAAGTGGCCGGTGAGTGTAGATCTATCATTACCACAGGGGGCATGTATACCTATCTCTAATGACTACAGGGGGCATATATACACTCACCGGCCACTTTATTAGGTACACCTGTCCAACTGCTCGTTAACACTTAATTTCTAATCAGCCAATCACATGGCGGCAACTCAGTGCATTTAGGCATGTAGACATGGTCAAGACAATCTCCTGCAGTTCAAACCGAGCATCAGTATGGGGAAGAAAGGTGATTTGAGTGCCTTTGAACGTGGCATGGTTGTTGGTGCCAGAAGGGCTGGTCTGAGTATTTCAGAAACTGCTGATCTCCTGGGATTTTCACGCACAACCATCTCTAGGGTTTACAGAGAATGGTCCAAAAAAGAAAAAACATCCAGTGAGCGGCAGTCCTGTGGGCAGAAATGCCTTGTTGATGCCAGAGGTCAAAGGAGAATGGGCAGACTGGTTCGAGCTGATAGAAAGGCAACAGTGACTCAAATAGCCACCCGTTACAACCAAGGTAGGCAGAAGAGCATCTCTGAACGCACAGTATGGCGAACTTTGAGGCAGATGGGCTACAGCAGCAGAAGACCACACCGGGTGCCACTCCTTTCAGCTAAGAACAGGAAACTGAGGCTCCAATTTGCCCAAGCTCATCGAAATTGGACAGTAGAAGATTGGAAAAAACGTTTGCCTGGTTGATTGAGTCTCGATTTCTGCTGCGACATTCGGATGGTAGGGTCAGAATTTGGCGTCAACAACATGAAAGCATGGATCCATCCTGCCTTGTATCAACGTTTCAGGCTGGTGGTGGTGGTGGTCATGGTGTGGGGAATATTTTCTTGGCAGTCTTTGGGCCCCTTGGTACCAATTGAGCATCGTTTGCAACCATCTTGTGGAATCTATGCCACGAAGAATTGAGGCAGTTCTGAAGGCAAAAGGGGGTCCAACCCCTTTTACTAGCATGGTGTACCTAATAAAGTGGCCGGTGAGTGTGTATATATATATATATATATATATATATTATATAATATAATAAATATATAATAATAGAGCTGATTACATATGTATATTATATACATGTATAATGCTGACCCACAGAGCTGATAATCAGTCTGCAGTTATAGAATACTGGTTACCCCATACTACACCCCTAAATGACACAGCATACACTTTATAGTGTTGTTTTTTTTGTGTGCGTGATTCTAAACCTCCAACCCCCTGCATAACCCCGCCCATAATAACTGTGCCCCCATAACCCACCTCCCCTCCACCGGGCCGTGGAAAAATTGGCGTGCATCAAACCGGTCCCTGGTGGAAAAAAGGTTGGGGAACGCTGTTCTAGATGATGCAGCACTAAAGGTCTGTTGGCCTCATGGGTAAATGGGGGCAGGTATAATCTTGAAGAAGGGCTATAAAAGGGACCAGCATGCTGTTGGACAGGCGCTTTGTCTCTTGGGCAAGAAGCCAGCAGACACATGGGGCACATAGAGAGCGCTGCACATGGGTGAAGGTCTTGGATGATATTTTGTTATATGTTATATGATTTGTAACTGTCATTGATAATTGGTTGTGTAGTGTTTATGTAACATTTGTTTTTTTCTTTCTGTTCCTGTGCATATCATTTTATAATAACCATAAATCTCACATGCTATACAATATATACGTTTTTATACACTTACTTGTGTCTCTCATTTTATTGCACCTAACCTTTCGAATCTAACCCAGTAAGAGGGTGGATTGTATATATACAGTATATGTTTGTCTATAACATTTTCAACCAATTTCAGTAAGCAATTCCCCAAAATTGTAAACATCATAAAATGCATCTACCCATACTCTTTGTGAACAAGCCCATAAAACAAATACTCTTGAACAACATGAGATATGTTCCACGGAAAGCACCCACCATAGGGTCATGGGTTTCACCAAGCTTGTTGCCAGCACGGCAGGATAATAAAAATACCTGGTTGGATTCCATAGGTTTCTTTGGATGTGGTCACAATATTTGTAAGGTGTGTAGTTTTGTAAAAAAAAACACGTCTTTTTCTTCCTTTAGTTTAGGCAAAACATATGAGATTAAGAGTTTTATTAATTGCAATACTGCTAATGTAATATATCTGATCAATTGTGAAAGCTGCAAGGTACAGTATGTGGGATGCACAACGGGCCCTCTCAAGGTGCGCATTCGGCGACATCTCTCTGATGCAGTGAAATACGATCAATTTAAAACATCAGCAGTGTCAAAACATATCGCTGAAGTTCATAGTGGGAGTTGTAGTACTATTACAGTGGTGGGAATAGAGAAAGTCAAGCGTGCAATACGTGGAGGAGATTCACATAGGAAGCTGTTAGCTAGGGAAGCCTGGTGGATCTACCATTTGGGCACATGGTTTGAACACCAGACAAGACATTCAGTATCACTATTAACAATGTTACTGTTGCCATTTTTTGTTTTGTTTTATTATTGCTATGTGTTTTATATAAAAAAAATTGAATAACCACACCCCCTGGTCTCAGGGTATTTAAGATCACCTGTTGGGTATGGGATGTAGTCATGAGTAAGGGTCATGTGACCCGAAACGCGTCGACAACAATCTGGTTGCATTAGCCCGAAATCTGTGGTTTCACTTGTCTGTTGTTTGGATACAATTTTTTAAGAAGAAAATGAAATAAATGTAGCAAAGTTGCTTTTTAAACAAGCCCGGTCTGCATCTACGTTGATTTTCACGTCTATTGCTCGTCTTTCCTGCCTTTGGGAGCTGGTTTCTGGACTTTGTGGATCTATGGATTTAAAGTGTGGACGCACACACAAACCAAGCTCATGGAGGAGACGATATATGTGGCTACTCCGAGGAACAGGTGAGCTGTTTAACCCTTGCAGTGCTTGTGCTTCATGAATGTGATTTATACAGCAAACGAGCTCCCTGTCCATTTCATCAGCTTATACAAGTAAGAATATGTCACAAATGGACTTAGTTAATTTAGAAAACGCTGACATGGAGTCCACTTGGTTGAATGACTCTACCCACTCCCATAGATTACATTTGGCAGCGGACATTTTCAGATGTGAAACCACAGGGGCTATAGTCGATACTAATGATGACCTCAAAGCAGCATTTAAAGATCTTGAACGCCTCCTAAATAAAGAAACAAAAATCTGGTGGGGTATGACAACAATGTCAACCTACCTAGAACAAAGCATGATTCCTAGAGGTTTACGCCTGAAAAAATTTCCCACAACTGAATACTCTGATAGTTTCAAAAATAGATGTAATGACATTCTGACAAAATGTTCGTTGGAACTTATGAGACTTATTGTGGAGTTTGAAAAATCCAGTTTAGATGAAGTAAAGGTACAGATGCTACAGGCAAAAGAATCCCTAGCTAACTTTGAATCGGATAGTTCCTATAAGGACTTAATGACTAAAACGGAACAGAATGTACAAAAATTGGAAAAACATATTGTCAATATAAAACAAGTCAAATACAAAAGAGATTCTCAAGATTATGCTAGTGGGAACATTTATGATTGGCGATACAACCGCAACACTCCCAGATCAATATTAAGAAAGAGAGGGTTTCCCAGGTCACAGTGGCCAAGAAGAGTGAGTTTTTCTGATATGTCTAATACGGACAGGTCATCATCTGACATTTCAGGAGATCTCTCTGCCAGTATGAATAGTGATCAACCCAACTCCTCACAGGCTGACGATTGGAGAATAAATCGGAACGGTACCGTTACAACTTCTGGTAATATCAGACGACCAAAAAACGACAGAGGAGGGCGGGACGCGAACACAGGAGGAAGAGGGAGAGGAAATGCACGAAAACTGAGGAATTATTATCATCGGTTGTAAACCTATCTGCTCAAATTGTTTCCGGATACAGTCACTGCATTGGATAAAGGTCTTAGTTTTTCACCTACACGTGACTTTGACATCTATCAGACTCTTCTGGATGTAAATTGCATGGTGCGACAAATCACATTAAAAAATCATTTCTCTGGAGAGACTTTAGTACCCATAGGGAATAGTTCCAACTCTGAGGAGGGAGAGATAGGGAATTGGATGTATGAGGATAGTATTCCGGATTTCCTTGAATTGTGTAGTTTGACAGATTTGCAACAACTAGAAAGTGAATCTATACAAATTGAGAATAATACCACTAATTTCACCATACGCAATAATTATTTTTATCCCATTCAATCCCGTTTACAAACGATGGAAATATTCCAAGATAGAGTGGAAGAGGCATTAGTGGAATTATATAGTCGAGAGGTGGTGGACAAACACAAACGCACACATAATAATCTCACTATAGCCCAGCACACAGCCCTTAAAAAATTGAGGGAAAATTATAGGCTCATAGTCAGACAGGCTGACAAAGGAGGCGCAGTTGTGCTTCTTGACAGAAATCTCTATAGTAGAGAATTAACCTCCCTTCTTCAAGACAACACGAAATACAAACAGGTGCAATTAAATCTCACACAGTCTTGTAGACAACACTTGGTGCAGACTTTGGAGGTCGGGGTCACTTTAGGGGTAATTACCAAAAATTTAGCAGAAAAATGTAATATCCCCGATCCTATTATGCCAATTTTTCATGCACTACCGAAAGTGCACAAGGTGGTCTTTCCACCTCCTTTCCGGCCCATCGTCTCCGGTATGGGATCCCTCAATGAAAACTGGGACGATGGGTCGACCAACAATTACAGCCATTGGTTAGAAAGTTACCAGGCTTTCTACGTGACACTAAACAACTCATTTTCACATTAGAGTCTAGTCATTGGCCGACCGGGGGGTCCCGGTTGTCATGTGATGTTGTGGGCCTATACCCCTGCATCCCACACAACCAGGCCCTCCCGGTCATGCAGAGTTTTTTGCTAAGATATAGTCATTTTGATCCGGCTAAACAACAGTTTTTGCTGATGGCTTTGGAATATTTGCTCACACACAATTTTTTTATGTTTGAGGGCAATTATTATTTTCAAACTTCAGGTGCGTCAATGGGGGCGAGGTTCTCGCCCTCCCTGGCTAACATCTACATGTTTGCGTGGGAGGAGAAATTTTTGTACCATCATGACCATCACTTTGTGGATTGCATAAAATGGTATTCACGTTATATCGATGATTTGGTGTTTATTTGGGTGGGAAGCAAGGCTAGGATTTTTGATTTTGTCACATATATTAACAGTAATTGTAAGGGCTTGCAGTTCACTTATGAACACCAGGATAAAGTCCTACATTTTCTTGATGTGACATTGGAAGGGCACGAAAAAGGTAACATAAGTGTTACACCCTACCGCAAACCCATGCACAAAAATTCCATACTCAGGGCAGATTCTTGTCACCCAGAACATGTATTGAGGAACATCCCAGTAGGTGAAATAATTAGAACAAAACGAAATTGCTCATTTCCCCATGAGTTTTTAACTCATAAAATGGAAATGTGTGAGAGATTAAAAGAGAGGGGTTTTGCTAATAGAAATTTAGAAGCAGCCTGCAATCGTGTAGATAGAGTAGATAGACAGACTCTTTTTCTGAAAAAAGATAAAAAGAATGGACAAGGGGAATCTATAACATTTTCAAACAATTTCAGTAACCAATTCCCCAAAATAGTAAACATCATAAAAATGCATCTACCCATACTCTTTGTGAACAAGCCCATAAAACAAATGCTCTTGAACAACATGAGATATGTTCCACGGAAAGCACCCACCATAGGGTCGTGGGTTTCACCAAGCTTGTTGCCAGCACGGCAGGATAATAAAAATACCTGGTTGGGTTCCGTAGGTTTCTTTGGATGTGGTCACAATATTTGTAAGGTGTGTAGTTTTGTAAAAAAAAAACCACGTCTTTTTCTTTCTTTAGTTTAGGCAAAACATATGAGATTAAGAGTTTTATTAATTGCAATACTGCTAATGTAATATATCTGATCAATTGTGAAAGCTGCAAGGTACAGTATGTGGGATGCACAACGGGCCCTCTCAAGGTACGCATTCGGCGACATCTCTCTGATGCAATGAAAAACTATCAATTTAAAACATCAGCAGTGTCAAAACATATCACTGAAGTTCATAGTGGGAGTTGTAGTACCATTACAGTGGTAGGAATAGAGAAAGTCAAGCGTGCAATACGTGGAGGAGATTCACATAGGAAGCTGTTAGCTAGGGAAGTCTGGTGGATCTACCATCTGGGCACACGTGTCCCAGATGGTTTGAGCACCAGACAAGACATTCAGTATCACTATTAACAATGTTAATGTTGCCATTTTTTGTTTTGTTTTATTATTGCTATGTATTTTATATAAAAAAAATTGAATAACCACGCCCCCTGGTCTCGGGGTATTTAAGATCACCTGTTGGGTATGGGATGTCATGAGTAAGGGTCATGTGACCCGAAACGCGTCGACAACAATCTGGTTGCATTAACCCGAAAGCTGTGGTTTCACTTGTCTGTTGTTTGGATACAATTTTTTAAGAAGAAAATGAAATAAATGTAGCAAAGTTGCTTTTTAAACAAGCCCGGTCTGCATCTACGTTGATTTTCACGTCTATTGCTCGTCTTTCCTGCATTTGGGAGCTGGTTTCTGGACTTTGTGTATATGTTTGTATAGTACTATTTAAAATTTATGTTTTTATATGACTATATATATGTTTGATACGGGAATTTCTTTCAACTGGCGACCAGGCAGGAGGTTTATGAGTGCAATTGTGGGGTAATTTTGTTTGTGTAGATATTGTATGTGTGTTATTTTGATTTTTGGTTATTTGTTTTTGTGTAAAATTAAATATGGGGGCTTCTTGAAAAAGTTTTGCTAAAGAAAAAGGATAAAAAGGACTTGTAACTGTGAGGGGAGGGCCTATTGACCCATATTTAGAATTTAAAAAAATTTTGTATCTCAGGCTATTGCAGCAAAAATAATTGTCAAAGTCTGAAGGTAAATGTACTTTACTTTTTTCTGTCTGCTTTATAGCAGAGCGTTATGAAAAACGAAAGCACAAAACGAGATTTTACACAACAAAGTGAATCCCTTTGATGTGCTTTTGGAGTTTCTGCAGGAGAGAAAAGGAGTCTAGAGAGTCAAATAAAATTTTCAAATTAGAAGTGGACTTTTTAAAAGTGCTGCTAAAAACAGTGTTGCTTTGTAGTTCGCAAAAATTAGTAATGGCAGGAACAAATTGTTGAAGATGGAATTTGGGGCAGCTTGGACAGGTGAAGGCACAAAAAACAATGGGGCTGGCACACTGCATCCTCCATAAGGATGGGGTTATTTTTTTAAGAATTTTCAAAAGAGGTTTCAAATGTGAAAATGAAAGGCAGTGCAGCGCCATTTCTCCACCAAAGTGGCAAAAAACAGTTAAAACTACGACCTTTTATGAAAAACAAAACGGTCAAAATGCTTTTCATTTGCTCATCTGGGGCATTAGCCAAATATTGCAATTTTCTTGAGGGGAACAAGGAAAGACAATAATTGGGGAAAGCTTTTGCATGTTTTTCAAGGGTTCACATGGCAAGGTTTTGCCCAATACACAAAGGAAAGCATTTGAATGTTTGCTTCTCATGTGGCAGAGCCGGCCATATTTCTAGATTTTGTTTCCAATTAAAGAGAGATGTAAGGACTTTAAACCCCAGCAGGTGGACCAGAAATGAAAGAAAGAAAGAGAGTAAATTCTTTCACAAGGTGGGGATTTAGAGAAGGTCAAAATGGCCACCGGAAGCATTCTCGCTGGGTCCCATATCATGTGGTACAGGTCCAAAAGGAGAAACTGGAAACTCAAAGAAAATGGCTGCCATTATCAGGTGAAGGTGCAAAAGGCGCAACTTGTGTTAAAAGAGGAGACAAGGCATCTTCCTGTGTGAACCTCTCATAGAGAAGGTTCTGTGCTGTTTACTAATGGTTTAAGTTTTGTTTTTCAGGAAAAGTAATGAAGGATCCTGTCATTTTAACATTATCTTTCCATGCAGGAAGAGCTAATAATAGAGGACCTAAACAACTTTGTTTTATTTTGTTTTTAAGGGGGAGCCTCTCAAATTGAATACTGTACAGTCAGGTTAACCAAATTCTAAATTGCATTTTATTCTTTTGTTTGTCAAAACGCCTGTACTGGTAGATGGGGGTGCATATACTACCAGCTGACTAGGATAAGTTGCCATTGTAAGGCCAATGTGGAGGTGAGGATGTCTCACTATTGTTTTGCAAACAGTCACACCTCTCTGTGAATGTATTGTAGTGGACTGGGAGCAAACAACAGTCTCATTTACATTCATGTGTGCAAATGTTTGCTACCTTTTGTCTCAATGGTAACAAGTTTAAGTGATTTTTTTTAAACAGATTGTTTTCTCCTTAAAGACCACAACTGTATCAAGGGTCACATAGTGGCACATTAAGCAGCACACAGTCTGAATTTTTAATTTTTGCTTTTTTATCTTATATGTGTCTTTGTCCCAATAAAAATATGCAATTGTCTGGTTGTCTGTCTGTCTTTAGTTCAAGCAAGAGCTATGGTCATATTAGTTGTTTATGAAGTGACAAATTGTACATGTTATTATACAATACATCCAGGTCTCACACACTTTTTGAGTTTTTTTAAATTACACATGGTCTTTAGAGAAAGTAATATTGTCCTTTTAGAACTGGTTTGTGTCTTTATAGTCAAACTTGGAGCTGAGATAGCGTTGCTGAGACATAGGTGAAATTGCCAACCGTAGTAATTGGCTGGAGGTAACAATACCCTAGTTTGGAGTTAATAAAATTGTAGTTCCTGAAGCCACTGGTAACTAGTGATCTATCACACCATCTGTTGTGTTTTATGTGAATGTATTTACATTTCTGCTATTATGTGAAAAGTGACTTCTGCAGCATCACCGGGCATCAAACTGTCCTAAAATAGTGTTTTCTGTTATGGAATAAAGACTGTGTATCCAATAAAATGGTGTTGGAGGCATCTATTGGAAGAATGAGCACAGAATCCAAACAGACGACCAGAGGACGACTACAATCTCAGAACCGGCAAAGGAGCCATCTGAGAGCCCAGAGAGACTACAGCAGGAACCTGCAGCATGGAAAGAATCACTAAGAAACTGAAAAACAGATATGGACTTTGGTGTGTTTGTGTCAAATAAAAGAAAAACTTGTTTGTGTGGTGTGAGGTCTATAATGTGGCTAAAGGAGTTAACAGGGAATAGAGATGTCTGTGAATATAATAATAGGCAAATTTAACTTAACAGAACATATTATTGATGGTTGTCAGCTCATATTTGTCTTTCCAACTGAAAGGTAACAACACCACCCCCTCCAGCTACACACCCCCCATGTGAAATGTATCATCATACACTTTAAATTAGTTTAGAGGGCTCTTTCCTCTAAGAGTCATTTGCCTTCTAGGTAAGGATCTGTAAGAAATACAGAATTTTGAACAATGAAATACTTATGAGGTATATTTTGGTATAATGTATATAAAGGTATTTCAATTGTACAATCTAAGATGGAGGCTCTTGCATGAGGGCAACACATGGACAGCAAGTCAGTGTAGATTGGTTCCTTGGAATGTACCTGATGCCTTTCACTTGCTTATTAAGGTAAAACAATAGGGCTCAGGATAACATTGTCAAACCTGATTGATAAGCCCCTGCCTTTTAGATGATGCAGCACTAAAGGTCTGTTGGTAAATGGGGGCAGGTATAATCTTGGAGAAAGGCTATGAAAGGGACCAGCATGCTGTTGGACAGGCACGTTGTCTCTTGGGGAAGAAGCCAGCAGACAGATGGAGCACATGGAGAGCGCTGCACATGGGTGAAGGCCTAGATGGTAATATAACATTGTATTTTGTTATATGTTATATGATTTGTAACTGCCATTGGTAATTGGTTGTGTAGTTTTTATGTAACATTTGTTTTCTTTCTTTCTGTTCCTGTGCAAATCATTTTATAATAATCACAAATCAATCTTACATGCTATACAATATACGTTTTTATACACTTACTCGTGTCTCTCATTTTATTGCACCTAACCTTTCGAATCTAACCCATTTGCGGTGGTTTATTTTTAACATATATTTTGTTTTGTTATTTTATTTATGATTTTTAAATATGACTAATTAGATATGATACAGGGAATTTTTTCTTACAAAAGGCTGTGGTATTAAACCATGAAGGTAAGTATAACGGGGTCCAAAGGTGACACACATATCCTCACTTAAGAAAAAACAGAACTGTCACACTGTATCGCCAGCCCCCTTCAGGAAACGCAGCTTTGGTTTAACCTAATTTGCATGCTATGCTACGATGGGGAAACCCCGGTTTCCATATAAAATTTTCCAAGTTCCCTCATCATCCAGACGCTTAAAAAAAGAAGGAAAAAAAGATCATTTGGTTTTTCCAATACATATATAAAAAGGGCTGGATAAAATACAAATAAAATCAGCCAAGGGCCCAAAAAAAATCCCAAAAAAAATGAAAATATAATCCAAATTTTCCCCCTCCCCACTTTTCCTGGTTTAAAAAAAAAGAAAAGAATCAAATTATTAATTTGAAATATAATAATAATTAAAACCAAAGATAAAAACAAATCAAAGCACTATAGCCATAACAGAGGAATATTAACCTTATAATTTATTCGTATGAATTCCAAATTTAGACCAGAAAAATGCAAAGTCTTCAATTCATATATCCATTTTAATTCTCTTCTCAACAAGAATTTCTCCTGATCTCCACATCTCCTTAAGGGGTTACATGGTCAATCACCCTAAATGTCAATTGAGAGAATTGATAGATCTGTCTCTAGCTGACCATTTTTAGTATATACCAGAGTGTCTAAAAATTGCAAAGAAACATCCGAATATACCTTAGTAAATGTGAGACCATGTCTACATCCATTCAAAAAAGTATGAAAGTGTTATGCTGCTCAGAGGAGAGGATGGTGGATCCACTGGTCACCGCGCAGAGTTGGCAAAGCCTATGCCGAGGAGTGGAGTCTAAGGGGCCCCTTGTCTTCATCGGTGCCCGCCGCAAAGCGGGAAGGTCTTTGCTGCAAGGAAACCCCCAGGTCGCTGCCCCTGACGTAGAGCCTGGTGACAACAGCCGAAGAGGACGACACAGAGCAGGCTGGAACGCAGAGTGGCAGGACTGGCGGACTGACAGGCACGGCTGGAACAACGTCAGCAGACAAAGGTCAGCCAGGTGGTAAATAGATACAGAAAGTAGAAGAGGGATGGCTTGTGAAACGAATGCAACCAACACAAGAATATGGACACAAACAACTGGGCGCGGGGAGCAGGAAACGGCATCCTAAAAAGCTCCCGCAAGAAATGGATTGGAGGAGCACAATTACCTGTTGCGAGCTTGCCCTTTAAATCCAGGGAACTGACGTGCACGCGCCCCTAGTGGGGAGGAAGATACAGAGGAGCGCACCTGCTAAGGAGGAAGCAGAACGGGAGCAGATGAGTACATGACTGGCAGGAGCCGGGAGCGAACAGCAGCCCTGGAAGCAGTGCAGGGACGACCAGCAGCTGGGTAATGAACGTGCCTGCAGTCTGGGAGTCGGATCGCAGCACAAGCCGCTACAGCAAGGATTCCAGCTCATCAAAAGTACCTGTCCAAATCATAAAAATGTCATCTAGATAGTGCTAGCAGTGCAGGATGCGATCCGAAAAATGAGAATGGTAAATGCATTCATCCTCCATGGACACCTTGCTTGGAGATTGTTTTGGACTATTGAAGGTGAGGTTTTGACTACCTACCTATGGCCGGTCTTTGCATGGAGATTTTGAAAATCAGGACGCTGGTGCTGATCATATCTATTTTTATTTTTATACCATGGAGCCTGCACGAGATCATGCATGAGAGGTTGACCCAATTATGGATGTTACATCTGTTGTAGCCGCCAAAATGGCATTTAGATGTTGATCGGATTTTCAAATTAAAAATCAGTTGAAGATAAAAAAGTAAAAAATTTTTTCAATGCAAGCCTGTATAACCCATGTGTCTCTCTCAGACAAAGAAGTTTTCAAACTCTTATAACACAATGTCTCCTCCTTCTTAATTCCTATACGTTGGTTTAAAGTTATGGGTGTCTTCTTACTGAAACAAAAGAGCTCCTTTAGTTTGCTTCCTGATGAATGGTTCCTTTGGTCAACCACATGTGCTACTAATCATCTTGGAGCCAGAACGTCTCACTGAGGAAGGGGCCCTAATTAATATATATATATATATATATTATATATGTATATATATATATATATATAATTATGTACATATATATATATATATTATATATATATATATATATATATATTTCGTATAAAATTCTAAAAGATACAAATATTACCCTCACACATCTAACCCTTGTCCTGTTACAATGGTGACACCTGACTCCCATGTGAGTACATACCTATATAGAGAGGAAGATGTTCAAAGACTTTTAAAAATTACCAGATGTGATGTTTCTTTTTTGAGTTCACCATCTATTGATACCCTTAAGAGAAAATGTGAACAGGATAACAAAAAATTGATCACATCAACACCTTAGTGGAATAATATAGAGTTAAACGAAGACCTAGGGGTTTACGCCCGAATTTACGTTCAACTTTTTTCTTCATGATAATGATTTTTGCAAGAAGCTTGAAATGATTGACAATAAATATGCCTTTGAAATTAATTTGCTAAATGTGGAATTTCTCCAGAGAGAGTTGACCAATTAAGGACTGGTGTCATAACATTGGAGGGACAAATTAAATCATTGTTACCACCTAATGATTTAAAAGTGAATCTTGTAGTCAATATTTCATCTAGGACTCTTTCAGATTTAGAGATTAAATTATTGAACAAAGGTTTATCAGTTAGTCCTGTGACATCTTTTGTTTGGTTCCAATTTGAAATAGATCTGCATAATTTTTTTTAGACATTTACGTCTCAAAGCTTTCTTCCATGATAGACAGCACAATACAGTTTGATTTGTTTGAAAGATCTTGGTTTGATAGTCAAGAGTGAGTTCTCTCCACCTCATACCAATCACATTATTGAGACATAGATAGTGTTGACGACTGAAAAGATGAGAAAATTGAAAGAACATTCAGTACCATATCATTCTAATCTTTCATGGCTAGAGAGGAACACACTAAGAGAGCTGACAGATGACCAGTAAATTGTAATTAATCCTGTGGATAAGGGGGGGGGAGTGGTCATGGTGTTGGATAGGAAAATATGAAAAAGAAATATATCATCAAGTTGAAGATAAGGAAGTCTATATACAGTTAGAACGAGATCCTAAATTAAATATCATGAAATAAATTAAAGAAGTTGTAGAGCAATTTGTGGAGGGATAGTTGATGAAAGACTGGGTAATTTTTTAAAAGTAACTTATCCATTTACCTCTGTACTGCATATTCTCCCAAAACTACATAAGAGTTTAATTGATCCACCGGGAAGACCCATTGCTATGTCATGGCCGTTCCCTCCTATATCAAAAATACTGCAGGATATTACTTTACCTGACAAATGTTTTTTGGTCTCTTTTGACACAGTATTGCCATATACTTCCATTGACCATACAGCAGGGTTGGAAGCGATATCTGGGGTGCTTGCTGGTGCAGGGTACAAACCGAATGACGCACGATTCATCCTCACTCTTCTGGGGATAATCCTTGAGAGGAATTATTTTCTCTTTGGGGATAAATGTTATCTCCAGAAGAGGTGCACAGTGTTTGGGTTCAATGTGGCCCCTACGTACGTTAACATCTTTATGGCGTTCATGGAGGCTTCCAACCCTTCCAACTCTTTTTGGATTGCATCCTGTGCTGGTGGCGCTAAATAGATGACATTTTTATGATTTGGACAGGTTCTTTTGATGAGTTGCAATCATTTCATACTTTTTTGAATGGATGTAGACATGGTCTCACATTTACTAAAGTATATTCGGATGTTTCTTTGCAATTTTTAGACACGCTGGTATATATTAAAAATGGTCAGCTAGAGACAGATCTTTTTGTTAAGGAGACAGACAGAAACAATTTTTTGTATTATAAGAGATTCCATCCAAAGCACATGGTGAATTCACTTCCCTGGAGCCAATTACTGAGGGTGAAGAGGGTAGTCTCAGATAACACTAAATTAGACGAGAGGGTTGAAGAAATGTGTACAATTTTTTACAAAGAAGTTACCTGAAACCACTCTTAAGTAGACATGTAAAGAGATTCAAGGAAACTAAGAGACAAGAAACTTTAAAAACTCAACTTAAACGTAATCAGAATAGGATCCCATTTGTTATGACATACAGTGAGTTTGGTAGTGGAGATAGGGGAGAATTTGAGAAATGATTGGCACATTTTACGGAGAGGCTTTCCCACTATCTCTAAATTCTCTTATGGACCGATAACGGCATATAGGAGAAGTAGGAACCTCTGGGATAAGCTGGTGAAATCAGATTTGCCCACAAACTGGTTTGAGACAGACATACCCCCCCAGGATGGGTAACTTCTCTTGTATAAATTGTGTCACTTGTGGTAACATGCTACGAGGAGACACCTTTTATCACTCATATACACTTAGACCCATGAAAATGCATGGCAGATTTACTTGTTGGTCCACTTATGATGTTTATATGATCACTTGTCCATGTAGTTTGGTGTATATAGGTGAGACAACCATGGAAGTAAGGGAAAAAATAAACAAACATAAGAGTACTATACAACGTTGTATGTTGCACTTACCTGTTGCACACCATTTTGTTGAGAGGAATTACTCTATCTCTCAATTGGGATTTAGGTTGATTGACCATGTACCCCCATTAAGGATAGGTGGAGATCAGGAGAAATTGTTGTTGAGAAGAGAATTAAAATGGATATATGAATCGAAGACTTTGTATCCTTCTGGTCTAAATTTGGAATTTAATATGAATAAGTTACAAGGTTAATATTCCTCTGTTATGGCTATAGTGCTTTGATTTGTTTTTATCTTTGGTTTTAATTATTATCATATTTCAAATTAATAATTTGATTCTTTTCTGTTCTTTTACTCAGGAAGAAGTGGATTAGCGGGATCAATTTGGATTATATTTATCACTTATTTGTGATTTATTTTGCCCTTGCTGCACTGTATTTGCTATATTTATCCAGCCATTTTATATGTGCGATTGGACAATCCAATATGGATCATATTTTCTTCTTTTTTTAAGCCAGTCGGGTGATGATGCTGATAGGAAACCGGTGTTGGAGACCTGGTTCACCATACGATGGCTTCAGGGCTGCCAATAGAAATTTTTGGGCTCCATACAGCCAAAGTGCCTGGGCCCCATTTCCATGTCCCGCTCCAAACACACCCCCTCCCAGGCACCACCCATTCACTGTCGTAGCCCTGCCCCTTCATGTCCTCATTATTTCCTAGTCTTTTGACACTTTTCTGATGTGTCTCGGGGACCGACAGGACAGACCCAGAGACGCATCTAACAATTAGCAGAGAGTTTATCATTGCGGTCTATGAGGAACATGCAGCAGCGTTCACATGAGAGATTGCCGCTGCGTGTCTGCCTCGCACCTGTCGGGTCCGCCTTTCAAAGAATTGACATGCAATTCTTGGGGCACATCTGCAAGATGGACCCGACAGGCGCGAGCTAAACAAGCAGCGGCGATCTCTCATGTGAACGCCGCTGCGTGTCTGTCATTGCCGACAGTGATAAAGTCACTGCTAATTGTTAGATGTGTCTCTGGGTCCGTCCTGTTGGTCCCAGAGACAGATCTAAAAGCTTATGTTCATACAGAGGCAAGACGCCATGTGAACATACCTTAATACTTATTTATTTGACACTTTTAAACTTTTTTTTTCTTTTACATTCACTTTGAGTCCCTCTAGGGTGCCTCACCACTAGGGAGCTCAATCATTTATACAGCCTAATGCAGTGTGTATACAATGCATTAGGGTGTACACAAATGGCCGTGTGTGGGAGAGAGAGTCCCCCCCTCCGCGCCCACCCAACAGCAGCAGCAGCGGGGCCCCCTCTCCCACCCAACAGCAGCAGCAGCGGGGCCCCCTCTCCCAACCAGCAGCAGCCCTACAGTGTGGCCCTCTTCTCCCACCCAGCCATAACTGTGGGGGGCCCCCTCCTCCCCCCTGGCCCTGTGAGAGCAGGCCCCCCACGCTGTAGGGCTGCAGAAGCACTGATGGGGGGTCTTCAGCCGTGTTGCAGTGCTGCATGGAGGGGGCCCGCGCTCCCAGCCACAGCGGCGCTCTGCCTCTTACATTTTTAAATGTACTTACATTATGCCTGCACCACGCCGCTGTACTCGGAGCTGAGCCCTCCTCCTCTGCCGCGCCGCCGCTGTGACTGCCCAGCGGCGGGATGCGGAAAAACTTGAACTTGTGAGGTCCCGCCCCAAGGGGCGGAGCCTCACGTATTCATGTTTTTTCACAGCCAGAGGAGGAGGACCCTCTCCCTGCAGCCCTGCAGCACCGCAACTCGTCGGGTCGGCCGCTGCCGGGCCTTACAGAGAGCACGGCGCTCGCCTGCGCCATGCTCTCTTATGTAGTATGAAATAAGGGGGCCTGCTTGAAGCAGGTCCCCTTATTTCTCCAAGGCCCGTACAGGTGTATTGGTTGTACCCCCTTTACGGCGGCCCTGGATGGCATAGCATGCACATGTAGGTTCGCACCATAGCTGCATCTCCTGTAGAGTGCGGCTCCGGCAATACTGACTGTTGTGGTTCACAATGTCACTTCTGTGTTTGTCTGTAAGTGTAGAGATATGTGTGTCACCTTAGGAGCCCAGTTATACTTACCTTGCATGATTTAATATCACAGACATTATTATCACAGACACATCGAAGAACACGTGGACATGACTCCTACACTTAAAATTTAAATGAATTGCCAGCAGCTCCAAAAATAAAATCCAAATGCCTTTATTATAAATCCGTTAAAAGAACGAGGACATGAAGACCAAAATGTGGTGGTTTGACACGCTGACGCTTTTCGGGCTATACAGAGCCCTTAGTCGTAGCATGTATCTGTACAAAAACCATCATCTTATATACCTAACAAACATTACTCACCTGTGCACACGCAGGACAATCCACCTATGGCTTCCGGCTATCCGGGCATGCGCTCACATGCTTCCGGGAAAGTGGTATAGAGAAAGTGTCCTTAGGTAGAAGAGGAGGCAATCTGGAAGCTAAAATTAGAGATCAGGAAGCTTTCTGGATACATACACTAAATACCATGTATCCATTAGGTCTGAATATCCGCAATGAAACAATGTTGCATTATTAGGAAGCTTTATCTAAAATAGATATATTTAGTTATACGTCCATCTACAAATAATGTTGGTAATATGTTTGTACACCTGTGATTTATTTAATATCTATGTTATTACACTAAGTGTTGTCTTTTATTCGCTTGTTCTCCCCGGTGTACATGCAGGCAGTCACTTCGGTCTTCCTGACGTCCGGTGCTTGTATCTTCCTATTCCGGGTATCGCTAGCGTGTGTCTTTGTGTGCGGCCGCATCGTCACTGCCTCCCGCCTTGTGTGGGTGGAGTCACGCTGGGGCCGCCCCAGGTCACGTGCTTTGGCGTCCCGGAAGCATGTGAGCGCATGCCCGGATAGCCGGAAGCCATAGGTGGATTGTCCTGCGTGTGCACAGGTGAGTAGTGTTTGTCAGGTATATAAGATGATGGTTTTTGTACAGATACATGCTACGACTAAGGGCTCTGTATAGCCCGAAACGCGTCAGCGTGTCAAGCCACCACATTTTGGTCTTCATGTCCTCGTTCTTTTAACGGATTTATAATAAAGGCAATTGGATTTTATTTTTGGAGCTGCTGGCAATTCGTTTACATTTTTGGTGCTATCTCTGTGTATGTTCTCCAGACTACAGCCGTGCAGCCCTTACATCTGGATATGGTGAGCTGGCATTTCTTTTTTCGTGCATACTCATTTGTCTGGTGCCGTGCACACATATCGGTTGTGCTAATATAACCATAAGTGTTCCATTTGCCATGTACTCATAATAAGTACTTAATATATACGAGGACATTATCATTGCAAATCTACAAGTGAATAGTAAACATGGCCTCCTCATCATGATCTAATAGAGGCGAAAAGGTGGCACAGGTGTTTGATGTACAAGCTTCTACTGAGCAAACCAACGTTGAATGGCGTAGTATATTAAAAAATCTAGAAAAAGCCCTAGCGCAGGAAGTGCGCATTTGGTGGGATTTAACTACCTTACAGCAATATATACAAAAGAAAATGATTCCTCGCGGATTGCGGCTGAGGAAGATACCAACATTTGTGTATTCAGAAGCTTTTCTACTGAAGTGGAATGAAGCTTTATCTTTATGCTCACATAATTTGATGCAATTAATAACAGAAGAGGAGTAAACCAAATTGGATGACCTATCATCTCAAATTCAAGATTTAGAAGTCAAGCTGTCTGAATATGAAAACATACCAGAATACACACAATTAATGGATAAAGTCAACAAAAATGTGGCAACCTTGGAAACAACGATTATGGCCACCAAGAAACGAAAGTTCAAAAGGGATACCACAGACTACGAAAATGGGACTGTGTATCACTGGCAAAATAGAGATAGCACCAACAGCACTCCTAGATCCATCCTCAAACACAGGTCTTGGCAATCCAGAAGAGAAGCTAAACAAGCTAAAAGAGTCAATTTCAGTTCGGAATCATCAATGAACTCTATGGACTCGGATGAAGATTCGGAGGATCTTCCAAGTTCCAACCAAAGTGTGCCTGCTCGAACAGGAAAATCGTCAAAAAACGAGTCCGACGAGGTGGACGCAAACACTCACGCAAATGCAGAGCGGAAAATTCGGAGGAGGAAAAGGAATGCCTAGAAAATCTAAACATTCTGAATCTGTCTAACCAGGTCTTAACCAGGGAACATGAAGAGGTCCTCAAATTGGGACTCAACTTTGGTCTAGATCAATCAGTAGACACATTTGGCATCTTAAAAAGTGTAAATCGATTTGTACGGGACTTAACAATAAAACGACATTTCTACAATGATAACGAAAGAGAGACATTACAAGAAACTGCAATACCAACATCTAATGCATTTCAGGATTTTGACTTTTGTGAACAAATGGCAATACTTACATTGCATGAATTAAATCCATCTGATATAGGTTTGGTAGCAGAAGCAAATGAGTTCAGAGTCAGGAATCCTACATTCTATCCAGTGCATGCAAGAGCCAACTGCATGGAAACTTTCCCAAAACTAGTAGAACAGGATATTAAACAATTAGATGTAGAAACAAATAGGAATTCAAATCTAACTAGAAAACAAAAACAAGCATTGATTGAGCTTCGCAATATGCGTCAAGTGGTAGTAAAAATGGCCGACAAGGGGGGAACAGTGGTAGTAATGAATCGAACGGATAATGTACAACAAATAAAAATGATGTTGTCAGATGCGACCACATACAAAAAATTATCTATGGACCCTACCACCTCTTTTCGATCAAAATTAAATGACATCATAGAGGAAGGTAGAGCATTGCATGTCCTAACCGAAAAGGAATCAGAATACATTGTCGGTTCGGACTCCACTGTTCCCCTCTTGTACGGCCTCCCAAAAATTCACAAACAGGTGGTTCCGCCTCCCATGCGACCTATAGTCTCTGGGATGAACTCCCTATGTGAACGACTCTGCCAGTGGTTGGATGTTTATCTGCAACCACTAGTAATAAGAGTACCAGGCTTTCTTAGGGATTCTAAGTCTGTACTAAACAATCTCTCACATAAGACATGGAGCCCAGATTTTGTGTGGTTGGCTTGTGACATTACAGCTTTGTATACTAGTATTCCTTTACCCATTGCGTTACGTGCGCTGGATTACCATTTGGATAACCATAGTAATTATACTTCAGAGGTTAAAATTTATATCAAGATGGTGACTTCGTTCCTGATGCAGCATAATTTCTTTATGTTCGATGGGCAATTCTATTTACAACAACAAGGTGTTTCGATGGGTGCTAAGTTTTCACCGTCATTGGCCAATCTGGTAGTATCATGGTGGGAGGCCAATTATATATTCTGTTCTTGTAATCCTTTTGTGGCCGATGTGGAGTGGTACGGCAGATACATAGATGACCTGCTACTTATTTGGCGTGGTCCCGTGTCTGCCGTGCCACTCTACATCGACTACATTAACAATAATCCATTTAATCTGTTTTTTAAGGCATTTCAGGTCTCCCTATTTCTACTCAAACCTATAGAAAACCACTATCGGGTAATACCATACTGCATTATAATAGCAATCACCCTAAACATACTAAACTGTCCATCCCTATAGGAGAGCTCATCAGGGCCAAGAGGAATTGTACTGACATACAGGAATATCAAAAAGAAGCCCATCAAATTTGTCACGTCTTCCATTCGGGTTATCCAAATTGTACTCAAGTGCACTTACGAAAGTGTTCGGATCACAAAGTTTTTTCATGTGATAGATACATAATGCTTCTTAGGATTTCACGTAGTGTATCACTCTTTACGAAAGTTGATCACATATCACGGGATAAGTTATTAAAAACTAAAGTAAAATCTACTGATAATCGTTATCTCCCTACAGTTGTCTTAGAGTACAATGCACAATTCCAGCAAATAAGGAAAATTATTATGAAGCATTTGCCAGTTCTCAGGCAAGATCCTGTACTGGCAAATATTCTGGAGGATGGCTGCCGTGTAGTCTCCAAAAAATTTAAAAACATAGGGAGTATAATCTCACCAAATCTCGTAACTGCTAATACTGTACAACCTATGTGGCTACGTGATAGGGGCTTCTTCAAGTGTGGGGGTCACCCATGCAAAACTTGTGCATTTGTGACTCCAACACGCACGTTTTCAGATGGAAGGCAAAATAATTTTTCAATTAAGCAATATATCAATTGCAATACCATGGCAGTGATCTATGTAATACAGTGTAGCTCATGCAATTTATTATACATAGGATGTACGCTACGAAAATTAAGAATCCGTATATTGGAACACCTCAATGGGATTAAAAATCCCAGGGGTCGCACTCTGTCTGGAGCCTCACGACATTTCGTAGAAACTCACGACTCTAATGTACAATATTTCAAAGCTTTCGGTATAGAGAAAGTGTCCTTAGGTAGAAGAGGAGGCAATCTGGAAGCCAAAATTAGAGATCGGGAAGCTTTCTGGATACATACACTAAATACCATGTATCCATTAGGTCTGAACATCCGCAATGAAACAATGTTGCATTATTAGGAAGCTTTATCTAATACATATATATTTAGTCATACGTCCATCTACAAATAACGTTGGTAATATGTTTGTACACCTGTGATTTATTTTAACTATCTATGTTATTACACTAAGTGTTGTCTTTTATTCGCTTGTTCTCCCCGGTGTACATGCAGGCAGTCACTTTGGTCTTCCTGACGTCCGGTGCTTGTATCTTCCTATTCCCGGTATCACTAGCGTGGTCACTGTGTGCGGCCGCATCCGTCACTACCTCAGCCTCCCGCCTTGAGTGGGGTAGAGTCACGCTGGGCCGCCCCAGGTCACTGCTTTGGCGTCCCTCGGAAACATGTGAGCGCAATGCCCGATAGCCGGAAAGCCGATAGGTGGAGATTTGTCCTGTGTTGTGCACAGTGAGTAGTGTTTGTTAGTATATAAGAATGATGGGATTTGTACAGATAACAAGCTACACTAAGTGGCTCTGAAAAGCCCGAAACGCGTCAGCGTGTCAAGTCCACCCACATTTCTGGTCTTCAGTCCTCGTGTTCAGTTTAACGGATTTATAATAAGCATTTTGATTTTTATTTTTGAGAGCTGCTGGCAATTTTTAACATTTTGGTACAAATATCCTGATGCCTTAATTCGCAGGCACAGCACAGAGTGGTCTTCTAATGTGGTATTTGTGGATGAACACTAGACCAGGCCTGAAGCCAGTTAGTCGTCAAGGTGGTAAGGTCTAATAACTTTCTCCTCAGACACCAGCTTCACTGTCCCTTACTGTTCAGCTCCAACTCTCCTCACCAGACCAGTCTCAATGGAGACTAGGAGGGTCAGCTCCCTGGTTCAGGCTCCACCTACCTCCCAGAAGCTGCTGGAAGGTCTCCTGTAGAAAAGACCTGCTCTGTAATCCGTTCTTCAACTTTGCTCAGAGGAAATTTAAACAGAACCAGTCATTAACCCCTTAAGGACCTTGTGTTTTTTTTTGGTTGACACGATCGTTTTTACTCCTCGCCTACCAAGAGCCATAACTTTATTTATTTCCACCTATCCTATGACATAGGAGGCTTTTATTTTTGCAGGACAAGATGTACTATTTTTTATTTCGAAAAAAAAAAAAAGAAAAAAAATGTTTTATTTCACTGTACAATAAATCTTACTTGGGAAACCGCAAAAAAAAATATCAAGTGGAACAAAATGTGAAAAACATAGTACTTGCCCCATGGTCTACGGGAGTTTTGTTTTAATGGCGTTCATTTACTTCAGTACAAGTGATGTAGTTATGCTTATATTCTGACAGGTTGATATACATCCAGCAATTACCAACATGTACAGTTTTCTGTATGTTTTGGTAACCTTAGAAAAAAAATTACCAAACATTTCTGATAACTTTAGTGGCGCCATGGCGGGGCCAGTGGTTCTGTGACCAATAATTTTTTTGTACTAACACCTAAGGACTTGATGAGGGTGCATTTTTTGCAGGCTGAAGCGTACTTTTTATTCGTATCAGTTTGGAATACATGCTATCTTTCTGATTTGATTCCAATTTTTAGAGGACGTAAAATGTCCAAAAAACACCAAAAAATAACGGCGTCAGGAATTTTTTTTTCTTCTATGGTGTTCAGCATATAGGATAAATTATCTTGTATTTTAATAGATCTGACTTTTTTGGGCACGGCGATACCAAATATGTGTAATTTTTAAAAATGGCAAAAGGGGGGATTTTAACTTTTTTTAAAAAAATTTACACTTTAAAACATTTCTTTTTTTACTGTAGCTTTGATCCCATAGGGGGCTTTACCCTAGGGAAACGATCATTTTTACAAAATAATGCATTAGGGTGTCCAAGATGGGGGTTTCCCCACTTCCCGCCTGAAAAAATCCCCGATGGAACCTTTTCAAGGTTTCAGTCCTGTTTAGGATCAGACACAGTGATCTCGCCACTGGTGTCCCGATCACAGTGAGGATTGATTTAGCGCTTGCCATCTTTTCTGCAGCGTCAAAGGGGGGTTTAAACCACAGAGAGTGGGACACCCCTTCACACCCCAAACGTTCCAAAGAAGCTCCAAAACGCGTGTAAAAACCTCATCGTGGTGTGAACTACAAAAACTGTTTTTCATAGGAAAACAAGAAAAAGTTGGGGCGTTTGGAGGGTTTTTTGAAAATGTTTTGGGGGTGGAATGTTGAAAACGCTCCGAAAACAACACAAAAACATCGTGTGAACAACCCCCCAACTCCTTCCCCAAAATGTGTGGTATAAGAATTTGGCTCTTCATTTTTTCTCCCACCTTTCAAAAGACTAGGGAACATGTCCATTAGGGCTGACCTTTTTTTGGGTGTATTTGAAAAAAAAATTGTTGAACCCCGTATTCCTTTATATAAAAACGTCAAACACCAAAAAAGGCCATTTGACACTTTTGAATGCCCCAAAAAGAAGGGCCGCATAAAATTTTTCCCCGGCAAGATATGTATGCGCCTTTTTTGTTGGCACGCCTAAATTCGCCAAAAATAGGCAGACCACACGCCAGTTTTTTTGGGAGGTTTATTTTTTTCAGGCGCATTATACCTCTTTTTAAATGTGCCTTAAAATGGTTAAAAAAAGCGCCTCTTTTCTGACATGTCGCCCATAGCTTTTTTATTTTTCCATCTACATAGACATATGAGGTCTTTTTGTGGGACAAGATGTACTTTTTAATTGTGCCATTGATCTTACCATATAATATACTGAAAAGCTGAAAAAAAACCAGACTTCTGACGGTTTTTGTTAGAGTTTTGTTTTTATGGTGTTCACTCTTTGCTAAAAAATGACTTTTACGTATTTTGCAGGTCAATACATTCTGAAATCCCAAAATATGTGGGGTTCGTTTGTTTTTATCCTTTAAAAAAAAAAACCTTTCCCTTCTAAAATTTGGACAAAAAACTTTTTTTGTTTTTCCATCTACGTACCCGAGGGCGCATTTTTAACAGGCTGTAGTGTAGTTTTTATTGCTACCGTTTTGGGATACTTTTTGATCACTTTTTATTTTCATTCTTAGAAGACATGAAATGATAAAAAAAAACACAATTTTGACGTTTGGAATTTTTTTTCTTCTATGGAATTTAGCACATGGAGTTCTATGGAGTTTTACAGATGCAGAAATACCAATTATGTGAAACTTTTTGGAGTTAAAAGTAGAGAAAATATTGCAAGTCCTGCTGACCCCACTCACATACGGCAATTGACATCAGTGTGTGAACAGGGAAAACTCTTCGCTTCTCTCCTCCATCATATAACCTTATATATCACAGAGCTCAGCTTCTCTCACCTATCAAATAACCCTATATGTCACAGAGCTCAGCTTCTCTCTTCTATCATATAACCCTATATATCACAGAGCTCAGCTTCTCTCAACTGTCATATAAACTAATATATTACAGAGCTCAGCTTCTCTCCTCTTTCATTGAACCCTATATATCACAGAGCTCAGCTCCTCTCATCTATCAACTAACCCTAAATATAACAGAGCTCAGCTTCTATCCTCTACCATATAACCCTATATATCACAGAGCTCAGTTTCTCTCTCCTCTATCATATAACCCTATATGTCACAGAGTTCAGCTCCTCTCATCTATCATTTAACCCTAAATATCACAGAGCTCAGCTTCTATCCTCTACCATATAACCCTATATATCACAGAGCTCAGTTTCTCCTCCTCTATCATATAACCTATATTCACAGAGTTCGCTCCTTTAATGTACCCTATATTCACGAGCTCAGTCTTCCTCTATCATATAAACCTATATATCCCAGAGCTCAGCTTCTCTTCTCTATCATATAACCCTATATATCACAGAGTTCAGCTTCTCTCTCTCGGTCATATAATACAATTTGTAGTTTATGTAAAAGTATTCCCTGGTGATCGTTAACACAGAAGTTATTCCTACACAATTGCCATGGGAGCTCAGCTGTGACTGACAGATGTATCTCAGCAGATAATAGCAACTGCTATTAGGGAGTTTGACAGACGTAGGGATTCTCTCTGTCTATTTATTTGCGCCATTGTGTTGTGATTTGAGAGTGCGAGTGGTTTACCATTGCAGGTAAACGTATAAGACTATTAGGCCATGCAGAAAGCATAGCCTTACAGATAGTGTGTCCCTGACAGGCAGACAGCTAGTAATGCTTTGGAATGCTTACGAGTACTATCCAACCAAGAAATAAATAAAAATGACAACACTATTTTAATTAAAAGTAGTAAACCATAACCTACAGAGCGACCACTTGAGGATCTACATTCCCCCTCAGCCTCTCTCTACTGAATGGCCTAAGAACGTTCACTTTTGATGTTCTCACTTTCAGTAAATGTTGTATTATTACAATAACTTTTATTATCTTTCTTGTGCGTTTGCAAATCCCATTTCTCGTTGATTGGACTCAATTTACATTATTTGTCTATGCAATCTGTAATGCACTGCCAATGTCCAAGGAATTATTGTCAATATTGCTGTACTGTCTTATTTTTTGAATAAAACTCTTCCTGAATGAGAAAAAAAGGTAGTAAACCATAACAAATGCTTATGTGATACCACTGCAATAGTAACACGCCATAGAATACATTTTGCAGATTTTGCATATTATACTGCACTGTGAATGAAGTAAAAACAAATCCTCAAAAACATTATGGGATTTTTTTTCTCTATATTGTTCCCCATTCCCTACCTAAAAATGTAATGAATAAACTACATATGCCTTCTAATAGCGCCAATAAAAACTACAACTAGGCCTGTAAAAACAAGGCTTTCTACAACTAAGTCAATGGGAAACTAAAAATGTTATGGCCTTGGAATGGGGCAATGAAAAAAGGCAAATGTTAAATAGGCCTAAAGGGGGTGAGAATAATTCGGAAAAACCTATGAAAATGTGCCTGGACACTGTGAATCCGTTTCCTGAAGACAAGGGGTTTGTCATGTATGGCGACTGCTTCCTTTCACTAGTAGCATCCCTTTTTACCACAATATATAAAACAAAAAGTGGGAAAGCGTCACCAACAATAACTGGCCATAAACCACCTCAGTCTTTGAAGTAAACTAATGTAACATGCAAACAGCAGATCCCAATTATCAGTAAAAATGAGCTATATTCTCTGGCTCCATTACCCTTGTAAAAAAATTACTTTTGACTAACTTTGTATCATAACTACAGGTCAACTTGACATGCATTTTTGCAGGAAAGCTAACACTTTCTGAAAATGACTATGAGACAGAAGCAAAGTCATTTTAGACCAATCAGTGCTAAGTAGACATTATAGGATGTTGGCAGTTTGCATAATAGAATAAAATATACATGAAACGTCTACACGATAGGGGCATTTCAAGCTCCTCAACAATGAACAATCAAAGATCCTAGTAACAAGTAGACTGCTGTTAATTCAAGTTGGGTAAATGTTTCTATAGTCTGCAAGACGCGACAGGAATTGGAGAAAAATACACTAAATGAGGACACTTACACAGAACAGGATCATTTAAGCAGCAAAATACATATTGTATTTTTGAATAACACAGATGTCTGCCAGCTTTAATAAGACACCATTCAAAATGACAGCTTTGGGTTGCATCCTCACGTGTCAGTGTATAATCTACCCTGTCTTTGGAGATGATAGAGGCTCCAACAGTATTGTGCTTAATTTCTTTCCGTCAAAACAATGTGGCAGCTGCCTGATGGACATCTGGTAAATGTGACAAAGGGGGGAATTTTATTATAACAGTATTCAGTAGAACTGGCAGTCACTGCCCTCTGCCTGCATTCATCAAAGGTCTCATATACAGAACACATTTCACACCTGTACAGGAAAATACACCCACCAGTTATAAGTGTTTACTGTGCTAGGAAAGAGAATAGTATATACTATATAACATAGTCAAATCACAATTGCCTAACTGGCAGGTATATAACAGCGCTCAGCAAACTATCAGGAAGAGAATACGGGATTTGTATTAAAAAAAAGTCCAACAGGGGGAACCATTGAGAGAAAGCAACGGTGGAGCTCTTCAGATTGGGAACAGACTGCTTTTGAAAGGATCTCTGAAAGCTGGAGTCTTGTAGCTCCACTTTTCCTCTGCATCCACTGTGATAAATATACTACAGTGTCTCTCAGGCTTCAAAAAAACAAAATCGACATCCTTTGGTTAAGGACAATTGTGATTGCCAGTGAAAGTTTGTCAGCTCGCATAAGAAGCTCAGGGCCGCCATCAGAAATTTCAAGGCCCCATACAGCTGAAGCATTTGAGCCCCCCCCATGTCAACTTCGCCCGCTGCCAACACTGCCCCATCGCCCCGCCGCCACTTTTGAAAACAGCCCCTTAAACCCCAGATTCAGCACCTTACCCTTAGACAAAGGGAAACCCCCAGCCCCAGAAAACAGCACCCCCAACCTCAGAGGGGGGTTGCTTTGGGGGGGGGGGGGGGTTTTTTTAGTGAGGGGCCCCCCATACCCCAGCTGTGAGGGGGGGAAGGTGGGGTCTGATCACGGAAAAAAGTGCTCTTTTCCTTAATACAGCTACAGCGGCCCCTCTTCATTTACTTCCAGTTTCATGCAAAACCTGTGATCGGAGATGGCCCCTCCCCTCTCTCTCTCTTTCGCCTGTTGGGGGGGGCTTCAGTGGAAAAACTGCGGGAAAAGAGAAGAAAAGAGGGAAGGGGGTTGGGGTCCGAACAGGCTCCAAACTGCAAGTAAATGAGGGGATCTTTTTGCTGCGCACTGTTTTCCCGGTAAAGAAAAAAATCACTCCTGTGATCAAACGCGGTCCCCCCCCCTTTACACGCTGAGCCCCAAAAGGCCCGGGCCCGTCCCGTAGTGCCACGGGGGCCCTGGCCCAAACTGAGTATTTTTGAAAAAAGAAGGGTCTTGCAGCAGGCTCCCCTTTTTTTCACCGGGGGCCCTATAGCATACCCCCTGTACTGCCTTTACGGGAGCCCCGAAGAACGAAAAATCTAAGGGAAATCCCCTTTCCCAAGAAAAGGGTGTCATGGTGCCCGGAAAGATGGTAACACCAGAACTAGTAGAAAATTTTTCCCGGGGATGGTTACATTTAAAAACCCTTTTTTTATTTAAAATAGAAAAAACCGGGATGCCCAAAAATCAATCCTTTTACTAACCCAAACCACCAAGGGGGGCCGTCAATACCTTCCCTTTACCATAAAACCACCAGGAATGGGATAATTATATTTAAAACCCTTTCCCTTTCCCTGGGATCACCAGGGGTGCCCTTTGCAAACCCCTTTTGGGAAAGTTTCCCCCCAAAGGCAATTATTGGGACAAAATTTTTTCGCCCCGTACTGCCTAAATACTGGCGGATATGTCCCCCAAAAAATTTCGGGGGGGATCCACAGTTCCATAGAGAACTATGGATTAGGTTCCCCACCCCACTCGGGCCGTTTTGTGGAATGACGTCAAATTTTTCCACGGCATATAAACCCCCGTGAAAAATGAAATGCCTATGAGGTCGGCGGGTTTCTGGCCCCCCCGCCCCCCCCTCGCCGGTACACGATTTTTCTTTCGGGCGAAAAAAATCCCCCCAATTTAAAAATGTGTGAAAACCCAGCCTTTACTGCCCTAGGGCCCCCTATGATTTTGGCACCGATATCTTTAGTACATGTCACAAGGAAATTGCCATTGACACTTCCAAATTAAATAAACTTTTAAGGGGAAAACTGGGATTAAACCCCCAAAAAAAACCCCAGAACAAAGGGGGTTTTTTTTGAAAACATTTTAAATTACTTAGGGGCCCGGGAGATGACAAAAATAAAGGTTTTTTCATTAAACCATGCCCAAAAAACCAAAATTAAATTTTTTTACCCGACGTACTTTTTTTTGTTAAAAGGGAACAATTTTACACCACCCTTTTCAAAAGACATGAATTTATTTTTAGAAGATTTTAGCAGGTTTCCCTTTTGGGGAAGAAACAAGAAATTGAAAAAGCAGTGGGCTTAAAGGAGTTGTCTCAACAGAAATAACCTATTTCAAAATACCATGGTAAGGGATGTTGCTATAGGAGGTGCCAGGGTAGAAGTCCCTACTGGGCCCTGGAGCTTGGGTGGAAACCCCGAGGCCCCTTTTTCCACATTAAAAAAAAAAAACAAAACAGTAATTTTACCGAGGGGGATGCAGGGGGGGGCTGTTTTATATTTTTGTATCGGGGGCCCAGGGACTTTAAAATTTTGTCTTTTGACAAATTTTTTTTCTGTTTTCGGGGTTTCTCCCAAAAAACCCCCTGATGTTTGACAAAGGGAAGTCACAGCCAGGCAAGCCATTTCAGGAAATGTAGTACTGTAAAAATGGCTGTCATTCGGATGGGTAGCCATCCATGTTATACAAGGATGGCTCAAGTCCGCCATTAAAGTAATCACTTGTATTGAGTGTCACTTCACTCTGGCTCACAGAGAAGAATTCTGACTGGGGAACCACCTTTATGCTATCTATATTCCATCATAGGGTAAAAAATATTATCTTCATGGCAACCTCTTTAATGGAGACTTCTCAATTACCTGCACATTTTTTATTGGAGCATTTTACAAGAAACCATCTATGCCTCAGAACTCTTCACATATCTCCTTCACGCTACAGAATAATATGATATTCATACATCTGCCTATTTTAAAAAAACGGTTCTCGTGTCAATGATTAAATCTATGTGATGATATACAGTACAAGGTACAGGAGCATCTAAATCCAATTACCCATTACAAGAGAAGATGTAAAGTAAGTGGCAAAAAAATCTTCATGTGCCGAATGAAAGAAAAAAGTAAGATATCTTCACAACTTCACTTTTAATACGTCAGCCATTAAACCAGAGGCTCGGATTCCAAACTAGTGGTAGAATGGAGAGTCATTTAGGATATGTTATCTAGTCACAGCAACAATTTCCTTTCAATTTGCTATATCATAAAATATATTTCTTTAATATACTGCTCAATCTGCTGAAATAAACAGCACTGGCATCCTGATTATCCCTCTATAATGGTAGTCACTAAACAATATAATTATGCAGTTTATGCAGCCCTGTGAATTGCTATAGCAGAGAAATAAATATCCACAGTGTATAAAGACACTAGAACATACATAGGGTTGGTCTGCTATCCCTCTTGTCTCTGCCAGTGGCTGTCAGTCTTGTCTGACAGCTTTGTCCCTACCCAATAGATATTGCAATGTCACTGCCAGTTCACAGCGCTCCACAGCAATGGTTACCAACCTGTGGTTCTCCAACTATTGCACAACTACATCTGCCCTGCTATGAACTGTAGTATTGCAAGAGATGGAGAGCAAGGGCTAGGAAACGTCTACCACAAAGCATTAATACTCAACATTTTCTGGTCTTAAAGGGGTTTTGCCAGGACCCCCCCCCCCCCCCCCCCCCCCCCCCCAATGAAAAAAAAGGGGTTCCAGCACGCACCCAAAATATTTAAAAAAAATCCATATTTTTTGATTGTTTAAAAGATTTTGCCTCTGTGACTGTCCTCTACTTGTTATGTTACTGGTGAGCTTTGTTTTTTTGGAAAACTTTTTAAACAATCAAAAAATGGATATATTTTAAATTTTGGGGGCGGCTGGAACTTTAATTTTTATGTGACTTTGCTGCCGTTCCTTGGGACTGTGCATCCGTGCACTGCACCTTATGCAGGACTGTGGGCTGGCTCATCTCCTCTCAAACAGTGTATGTTTTGCCAGGACGTGCCTTACCTGCTAAGAAGCAAATGTAAACAAGCCACAGAGCTGAGAGAGAGAGAGAGAGAGAGAGAAGAGACTGCCAGAGCACAGAGCTGCATAAGGAATCGTGTGAAATGTTCACTCAAATAATCAAAACTACAAACTTGTGGATTCTGTATACAAAAGACAACAGCTTTTCCCCCACAGCAGCTTGAAGCTTCTTCATGTTCTCTGTCATCAGATAAAGCAGGGATCTACTCAATAATCACACTACCCAAATATGGATTCTGTATACAAAAGACAACATATTTCACCCCGGTTTCCTTGAAAGCTTCTGCAGCTCAGTCTCATCAATAAGAAGTGTTCTCTGCGCAAGCCCGGGCCCGCACTCTTGTCAAGGGCGTATCTAATAGAAGCTTTTAAGTAACTAAGGGCAGGTAAGGCGCCTGTAGCGCTCTCAGGCTGCAATTTTTGTAATCACGTATATTTAGAAAAGTGATTAAATACCCATTTTGTAGGATCCCATGTCAACATTACATCGTGGCAAAACCCCTTTAAGTGTCCTATTCTGTGCCTTAAAAGGGTTGTATCATCATTAAGGTTACATACAAAACATTGCATCTCATTTAGTAAAGTTAAATAATATCTGTGAGAAAAAGATAAACCTCAAGTTTTGTCTTCTTTTCACCTGCATTTCTGGTTAGTGGGTGGGACTTCATGTTGGTCACATGGCTATTTCATAACTGACCAGAACTACAGTTCACACCACCTTACTTTTAAGCTGCGCTTCCGTGGCAGGTAGTAACTGTGTGGAGGCTTTCATTGGTATGAACTGGGCATGCTCAACCAGATACTGGGCATGCCTTGACAGAATTACCCATAATAAAAAGTAGATGATACCACTGCTGTTGCGTTACAACGCATTTCGCACCAATAGCTTCCACAGGGGACCACAAGTGTTAGAGTGCGTTACCACGGCAGAGAACAAATACCGGTCGGGTAAGCCGACCGGTAATTGTCCTGTTTTGCAGCCGTCCACACGGCGGCGGAGAAAAGCCCTCCCCTTCACATTCACAAGCACAGATTCTGTCCGAAAACCAGACAGAAGATTGTGCTTGTAGAATGTCTTGCGAGCGGACCGCGGGCGGAAAAAACGGCAGATGGAAAAACCGTGCTGTGGGGACTGCTGCACAGGTTTTCCATAGAGCGCCATTGTGCTAATTTTCGGCCAGTTTTTCAGACGGTCTGCAAAACTGCAAACCGCCTGAAAAACAGGCCGAAAACCCGTGCAGTGGGGACATGCCCTTACCTTTCACCGCAGCACTGGATTTACAGCCAAACGGCTCAATATAGTTGTATAATGTCCTATATGGTTCTGATGCTTGCAGGTGTGCTGCAGAGAGACAGAGGACAATGATCTCCACTTCTCTGTGTGCAGTGAATGGGAAACATCATTGCAGCTAGTCTCAGCTTACTCTAAAATCTGGAAAAAAATAACAATTGCCTGCAGTGCGGGAAAATATTGAAAGTAAGAAATACAAATCACATAGGGCGGCAGGCATGAAATTTGCCGTTTAAACGCCAAATTTAATGCGCATAATAATAGCTTAGAATGCACCTGATTTATGAACCCGCTCTACAGTGGGTCATAAATCAGACGCATTCTAGTGCTAATAAGACATTTCTGGCTCAGGGATACCACTTTGAAAGTGGTTTACCTGTTCCAGCAGTAATGTGCCTAGAAATGCTGTAGCAAAGCTATAAATATTCTAATGCGCCCGCACCCCCCCTGAAATCAGGCGCATTACAAAGTGCCACTTGCGCTCTGTAAAGTGACTGATATTGGCATAGGGCACATTTAAAACTATCGCGAACAGGGCTGCACCTGATGTCTGGCTGACAATACGCCATGCCTCTGGAGCAGCCCCGTTCATACATGTCCCCCATAATGTGCAGCTCTACTTCCATTTCTCTTATATTCATATGGCAGCTTATTCTGAAAAGTCACTTAAAAGGACAGGAATGCTGTAACTGTATTTAAAAGAAAGCCATGTAAACACTGATGAGGAATTGTTTTCGAAACTGGGGCAAGAGAAAAGTGAAGTTTACAGTCAGATGAGGATTACGTTCTTCATAAGGCATTTGGAGTAGAAAAGTTGAAGCCAGATTTTCATTTTTATCTTTATATAAATTTATTATGTTTCTTCATTGACTATTAGTAGTTTTTGTTTTCTAGGTACTAAACGATAAGCCATATTAAGAGCAAAAAAATAAGTAAAAACTGCAACAAAGGTCATAAAGCTTTAATACAAAGATTCTATAATTTACATTCTTGGCTTTACATGCCTTATTAATCAAATGTGGAGCTTCACAAAACATGTTCATCTACTATTAGATAAATTGTCACACCTCAGTTCTAGAATAATATCCCACATTCTCTGCTTTTACGTAATATAAAGCTTGATTCACATTGACAGGTTCACATGGGAATCAAATATATATAACCAGATGGTCAAACTCTCTCATGACAGCCTTGTCTACTGTCATAACAATGTATAGGAATTCCCACTCTGCTTGTGCTGATGTAGAACTCGTAGACAGCAAAGGATCTGCTGTGCTGAAACATTCATGCCGAGCCAGGATTTCATCAATTAGATTGACACAGAAAAGATAAAGTTACTCTTTTCTGCAGACAGTATCTTCACTTGTCTACCCATTTCCCATGGTGAAAGATGTCCCCCTGTCTTTATGTGTGACACAAATTGGTTTAGTAAAGTATCTGCTAAGAAGGTTCACCTGATCTGTAGAGGCTCTAAGGTGTCAAGTCATCGACTCTTTTGTTGTGCCCCATGGCTATACTAACTGCTTCGCCTTTTCGAAACAGCTTTTAAGAACCTGCTTCTTGACCATTTTCTCCTTAGGAGAAATGTAAGGTCTGGAAATATATATGACCCCCTTCAATTGACTGTCACAGATACCAAGCTCTCACACAAAAGATCTTGGTCTTAACACTGAGTGACATAGGTAATGTTGGAGGTCATGTTATAAGCATTAGACAAAGTACCAACAGTTGAGACTCATACCTCCGTTATGGCAGCTTTCCAGTAACTTACGTTACATTTGCTGTGCCTGTAAGGGGTTTATAATTTCCTGTAGTACTATCCAGATTAGAATTTATACTATTTTGTCACTCTATAAATATATAGCTTCTGACACTCATTACATTACAATCACTTTATTCATGAACCTATAGTATATACGCACATTCAATACAATAGATGAGTGCAGCATATTTAGTTCAAACTGTATAGTATATGTAGATAGCACAGTTGTGTGGCACATGCTTTGCGCCAAACAAGTTTCTTATCTTTCTGCCATTTACCCCAAATTAAAAAGTTTTAAATGCAAATCCTGGATCAGAATCGTGGATAATGTAACAGAACTGAAATAATCACCAAAAAAAGCACCTGTGGTGGAAGTGATTAGTGGAAGAGGGTTGAATTATTTTTTTTCAGGGTGCTTGACCTGCTCATATTTCAGACATGTGGGTTGTTAATATATTTTGTGGAGGTGCCATAGACTATGTGTTTTTTTTACCCCAGACATGGTGGTACAGACCAACCTCTTATCACACAGGAAGAAAGCAATAATGGAAGTTTCTATTCTATAGTTTCTTCAGAGGAAGATTTTGGCGGAAGTAACTGTAATCTATTGTAACCCTATAAAAAGGATCAACAGTTTACTCCAATGTCTTGTTTAAAAGTTTTCAAGGGCCTGAAGGATGATGTTTTTTTTTTAAGATAGTCACAT